>JAVQKC010192089.1:0-11746 GCA_036025475.1 Philypnodon macrostomus | reverse complement strand
TCTCACAGTGGACATGCACCTACGATGAAAATTTCAGACCCCTTCATGACTTCTAAGTGGGAGAAATAGCAAAATAGCAAGGTGTTCAAATACTTGTTTTCTTCACTGTACATATACATATCATCCAAAATGCAGGCATTGTGGATGTTCTGATGAGCATGGACATTTTGGTAATAATCAAATTAACAAAATAGAATCAAAAATATGATCAAATAGATTCTAAACATGTATTTTGTCTCCTTTTGACTGTTTTCGGTAGCGCTTGTTGTTTGTCTGGAAGCAACTCAAAAAGTACTGGATGTGGATGAAATTTTCAGATTTTGAGATTGATCCGGATTACCTTTTGGGTACAGGATTTTTTCGAGGAATGCCATCTGTTAGCCCACAACAGGGACCCCATAGGACCAACAAACTGAATCAATACAAAGTCACTACAGCTCTGACAAGCTTGCAAAGACAGTGGTTTGCTGTTCCTTCCTTCATCCTTCTCACAGAAAGTGTACCGTGCCAGATATACATTGATTTATCAGAGTTTCTATGTTTTTTGTGGTATTTATTTTTTCTGTGGGAACCAGAGAACCGGAAAACTAGCTGCCTTAGCGGAGGTCAAGGCAGCTACTTATAGATATGTGATCCCGGGTCACCCTTGCCAGAATTTTGGGGGTCCTGGTCTGAAAGGTTGTGAACCCCTGCTTTATTGAAAATTCATACATATGTGATCAAATGAAAGTGTCCTGAAAGAGAGGTTTCATGTTAAAAAGACTGTAATCTTGTCAATAAAACAACAGATCAACAAATGGACTTCAGGGCTTATACTTCAGCCACTGCCTCTAGAGCCTTCTCCAGCTCCTTCTCTTTGACCCAAGTGGCCTGCCTCTGCTTGCTGATGGGATTGTTCAGGATTGCCACCCGGATTTTAAGGCCCTGTTTCTCCTCCTGCTCCTTCTTTTCTTGGAGATGGACTGTCAGACTGATCTGGAGAGTTTTGTTGCCATTTTCAGATCCCTCCAATTGTTTGATAAAATTGTCTTTCTCAATCTCCAGTTTTTGGATCCTATTGTGGGCCTCCTCTGTAGCATGCTTCTGTTTCCCGTCCTGCTTCTTCTCAAACTGCTGTTTATGTTTAGAGTTAGCTTGGGCCTGGTCTTTTAGGCTGGTCTGGAGCTTTTCATTTTCCATTTTCACTTCCTCCAACTGATTAAATCACCTTTCTCCAGCTCCTTCACACTGACCTGAGCCTCTGCAGTAGCATCCCCCAGCTGTACCAGCTGAATTTTAAGGGCTTGTTTTTCTTCCTGCTCCTTCTCTAGGAGAACAGAGTTTGCTTGGTCTTTCTCCTCCAGCTGTACATTGATGGTCCCCTGCTCATTGTAGGCCTTTTCTAGTATTTCCACCTGCATTTTATAGCCCTGTTTCTCCTCCTGCTTTGTCTTTAAATGTTGTTTAAAATATTTTAAGCTGGTCAGCAGCTGCTTCTTCTCATTCTCCAGGTCATTGATGCATTGAAGAGCAGAATTCCTTTTACCCATCTGGTTGAAAGCATCCTCCAGTTTTCCCACTTGAATTTTAAGGCCTTGTTTCTCCTCTGCTCCTTCTCTAACTTTAATACAGTATCAGAGTTTGTTTGGAGCAGCTTTTTCAGGATGATCTGGAGATCAAAGATGATCTGGAGATCAAAGATTTATCTATATCTATATAGATATAGATTGTGTCATTCAATTTAGTCTGGAGCTCCTCCATACATCCTCCACCACTCTCCCCCTGGTTTGGAGCTGGTCCTTCTCATTCTACAGCTCCCTTGCTTTGAAGAGCAGAACTTTGCATCTGGTTGTTATTTTTACCACCTCCTCTTATTGTTGTTGGAGATCACAGAAGGCTAGGGCCTGGTCCTTCAGGCTGGTCCTTCTCTTTCTCCAGCCTCCTGACAATGGCTTTGGCTTTCCTCAGCTCGATGTATTTACGCTTCTCCTCAAACTCCCTCAAATCCTCCCCTTACATACTTTAGAGTTTAAGAGAGAGAGTTGAATTTAATTTCTACTGGAGCTTTTTGATCTATCACCATTCTTCCCCTATTAGATTGTTCTGTTGAATGTCACTATTTCAGTGTCATTATGTTGAGTAGGTGAATGTGTCTTTTCTGTGACGTCTGTTATTTTGTCTTGCTTGATACCACAGAATCCCAGACCACTGTTGTTAGGAAAGACTTCCTGAGCAATGATCATAAGTGTTTATTACCTTGAAACCGAAGCTGACGTGCACATGACTGTTGCTGGTCACATCAAAACACTGTGACGTTTGTTGTGTAAGGGAAATCTAACCCGGGTGGAGCTGCTGGTGTGAGGGTGTATGCATATAGAGCAGGCTGGAGACTGAACCACACCAGGTCGTATCACTTCAATCATCCCCACATTTCTCACTGTACAACTAAAACCTGATAAGATAATTCAGTTTAAATATACCGGGGAAAGGGATTGCCCCAATATATTTTAATAAATGTCACAGTTCAAATAATAATTTCTGTCCCGTGACAAAATCAGGCTCCTGAATAACTGTGTGAGTGTTTGATGTTTTTCACAAGATGAATTGACCGTAAATTGGATTTTCCCTTTTAAGAATGTATTCAGAAATCATTTAAATTTGAGTAAAAGTCTTTGACATCTGTCTATTGACGTCTACTCTCTATTGTTTAAACCATTGACATTGTTACTCAACCTTCTGAACTATGCTGGACTTTCTGACCACAAAATACAACATTGCAATGTCTAACCCACTGTGACGTGTCATGTGGTACAATGTCTCGACAGTCACTCTAGTGATTTGGTAAAATGTAGATGTACAAAATATAGATGTCCGGACCACAAGGCCACTGACCGACAACATAAATGTTGGCGTTGACATAGTACAAACCACAGGCTTTCCTTGGTCACATCCAGGAGGCAGCTAACGGATGTGCATGCTCTCAGTCATAAAATCAATGTTTAATCCTGCTTCCCTCACTGAGGTATTTCCAAGTCATTTTCACTGTTCTGTTTTATTCAGGGTCCAACCCAAACAAGCATACTGAGGTAAAGCACTGAAAGCAGAAATTTCCCATGTGCTACACCTGCCGCTATTGGTTAGTTAAACACAAAGCTATAGGAGGAAGTTGGTTTTGTATTGTGCAGTTTCATCACAAAAGCAGGGGTGTATGGGTATTGTGGTCTTTAAATGGTTAGACGTTTGCACAGACAATACCCACAATGAAACCGGTGGGGATTTCTTTTGTCGAAGCAGTGATAGAAGATGATTAATATATTCTATAAACAAATAATCCGTCAAAATAATGTTGTTTGTCGTTTCATGTTGACGGAAAGTTACACATACGTCAATGCTAAATCACATGGCCAAATTTGAAAACGTTAGTATCGTTACCAAAAGATTTTCACATCTCCAAATGTAAAAGCCAACTTCAACAATGTAAATCACTGGTTTCACATTGTCTTTTTTCCATTGGTTTTTAGGGTTTAGGGCCTACACAAGACAGGAAGCTGGAACATGTGCTAGTTTTTTAGCCTTTGATGCTGTCATGGGGTTCAGTTGTTTCTGTGTTAGTCAAATCCCTCCTCCAAAATGACATTTGAATCTTCTGTAGATCAAACAGCATGTGTGTCATCTGTGTCTGAGGTGTAGGTGGAAGATAATGAAGGGGACAATGGCGCGTGGATCTAAATGTAAAAATACAGTCGTACAACAATAACATCTCCTCACCAAAACACAATGTCCAATAATGACCTTAATTTCTTAAACAGTCCATTGCAGTGCCAATATTTGTATTCACAATTTAGATTCACATAACCCACCTATAGAGGGACACAGAGGGGACATGCAGAGATTAACCCAGGGGTGGGCAAACTGCGGCCCGCCAAGCATTTTCTGTTATTTTTAAAATGATAAAATATTGCCAATTTCTCACTCACGTTGTTATAACAGCAGTAACCAGTCAACTCCACATGGACGTATGTTTTCACTGAGGTCTGATCGAAGGCTGTATGTCTTATTTATCAAGAAATTGTTGCAATTTACAAAGAATACAATATCAGCCGGCCCACTTGGCACATTTTTGAACACCATGTGGCCTTTGAGTCAAAAAGTTTGCCCACCCCTGGATTAACACTTCACCGTCTGAGTGCATGGAAACAGAAGCCATGTTCCTCTCATCTGCCACAGTGAATCATCTGTGCTCTTTCACTATACATCCATAAGTCTCCTCCTTGGTCTTCCTCTAGGCCTGGCACCTCAGCACTTTTCTACCCATGTGTATTCACTATCTCTTCTTTATACCGGTCCAAACCATCTGAATTGATACATTTTGAGGATCTTATTTTATTACTGCACACAAATTCAATGCACCTTTTTCATCACTGAAACACATCACTGACTTTTCATTTTGCTTGGGAACACTCATCTCGCTCCCCCGTGATCTTTGACCCCTACTTTGTCTTTGCCCTTCAAGTGTGAGCCAAAGAATGCTGCTAATGCAAAGTGTGGGCGAAACTGACCACAAGACGACGGCTTTGAAGCGATTATGTGGACAGCCAGCAGGTGTTAACATGGGAGTGGTGCATGCTTTGTAAGTGGACTGTAAAATAAAGTGAGCGTTTGTGTCCGGCCGGTTGATGAGACTAGACTAGCGTGATTAAATGCCCAGTGGACTGCTAACACAAACAGAATCTAGGGAGGGGGGTGTGCATAGATTGAGACTAAAAGAGGTGGCCTAGCACTGAACAACATGAATGTATTATTTTATAATAACTGTATAAATATAATAACACATGTTTGGTTCAGACTGGTTTGTCCTGCTTTCATTTCTGTTTTACACATTTATGTCTAGTTTCGTCCTGGTTTAGCTATAGTGTTTATCCTAGAGCTGGTTTTAGTCTTGCTCTGTTTTAGTCCTGATTTCAATTTGGGTTTAATCTTGCAGCCACCACCTCTGTCAGTGTGCCCCAGGGCCGCTGTGGCTGCACATGTAGCTTACCACCACCGGGTGTGACTGTGGAGTGATCGAATAATGTAATGTAAAGCGTCTTTGAGTCTTGAGAAAAGCACTGTATTAAAACTAATGCATTATTATTATTATTATTATTATTATTATTATTATTATTATTATTATTATTATTATTATTATTAGTTTAGTCCTGGTTTAGACTTGGTATTAGTTCTTAACTCTGCTTTAGTTGTAGACCTAGATTATATAACCACGTTTACTTCTGTTTTAGTCCTGCTTTAGTTAGGGTATAAAAGGTGGGGGAGGTTAGACGGATCACAAAAATGGATGAGTGTTTTGTGTCAGCGATGTGCTCTTTGACAGCTGTCACTTGAATCCTGAGGCTAAACAGTATTGACAAGGCCGGGAATGTTTACACTGGAGTCCATTAGCAACGAGAGGAGACGCATTCATATTTGTGTCCAGCGAACTGCATTGGTTTAAGTCAGGGGTGTCCAGATTTTTTGTTATTTGAATGGAGTTATTAAGAGTGCATTCGGATCCTTTCTGAGCCAACTGAATACAATGATAGATCATGTGTTTGTCAATAACCAAGCTATTAGAGTTTCTTTTTTTGCTTTTGTTCAACTTCAATTCACTGGAAAGCTGCAGATAATATGACGACATTGACAACGTTCCAGAAACACTCCTAAATTGGAAAAGTAATATTTTATCTTTGAAGCTGAGGACCTTATAAAAAAAAGTATCCTGTGCTATGACGGGCCCAGGGGCTGCACTTTGGACGTGTTTAACTGGAGTGGGCTTCAATTGCAGATTATTTTCACACACTTAATCATGGACTCAAGCATGTGTTTGCATCATTAGCATAATTGTGAAGAAGAGTGCATGGGTGGATGTATGGGGAGGTGTTGGCACTCCCTCGGCAAAATTTCAAAATAATTTGAATGAAAGGGGCTTGGCTGGCCTCGCTCCAAAGTGCCACAGTGAGGTCAAACAGAGTGGATGGGACTTTTCATATTGGCAAGCTCTCAGTCAGGCTCCCTGCCAAGTAAAACATGTCTTCTCTGCAATAGTTAAGCCCCACCAAAAATCCAGACTCCAAAAAAGGTAGACTATTGTGCCCTTATGTCTGTCTTCTGTTATCATCAGTTGTTTGGCAAAACTTTTTGGCTTGTGTTCAGCGGAGCAGCAGCCGGCGAGGCGAGGTTACTCTATGTCATTGGAGTCTGCACAGTGGATACGGGACCTCCTCTGTCTACGCTCTAGCACCAGCTTGTGAACCCCTCTTGAGAGAACCTACCCACATCATCTATTGGCTATAATCCAAAACACCGGTACAGCCATAAAATGGATCCAGTCACAGGCTGCTACTAAATCATACTGTAATGACTAATGAGCATAGTAAAAACCAGGCTTTGCTCTGCTTTTGTCTGCATACTTAAGGTTATAACGACACAGATGGTCTTTATAGGCAAACGGCAGCTGCTTGCATTTGTGAATAGAAGCTAAATGCATTGTTTGTTATTGAATAGTGTGATCGAGCTAATAAGGCCAATTGGTCTGGGTTAGAAAATAAAACAGCTGAGAATGCACAAAATACTTGTTCTGACCAAAATCTTTCAACACTCACTGGCCACTTCATTAGATAGACCTTGGCTTTAACCAGACCCATTGCCAGTTCAAGCCCAGCATCAGAATGAAGGTGATTTCATGACAGTTTGAACATGGCATGGAATAGTTGTTGGTTGGAGGATAGCTACAGACCACTTTATTAGATTGTCTATACCAACATCATCCCTTTACATGATTTGCATGTTATCCTTTTTACAGCGGTGGACTCCAGATGTAGAAGACCTGCATGTTCATCACACAGGTTTATATTTCTGACAGTCCTCATTCATAAGCGAGCACAGTGCGTAACAGTTCCCGTTTAACTCCCTCAAGAATGAACATAAACAGTTGTATTCAAGGCCAAGGTTTGCTCGGAATGCTCTCCCACAGCCTCCAGCGTAACTTCTGCTCTTCTCTCTCAGCGGATTGCCCCTCCCTTTACGCACCTCCCTCTTCCTCTGATAACTCTTGCGTCGTTGCCATGGCACACGGTCACTCCGCTGTTTTTATTGAGGGACGTTTAGTCAGCGTGTTAGCGCGGACCCGGCTCAACTCCTGGTGAGCGTGTTCGCGGCTCAAACTCTGAATTCAAGCACTTTGTCCACGCCGGGGACACGCACCTGCGGCTGAATGGAAACGCACGGAGGGACGCTCGCTTCTGCCGCCACTCTCAGCCGATTATTCCACGTCTTGTCGCGGTTTAAGCTGCTTTCACCGGGGATGTGAATGCCTCTGTGTGGGATTAGACGAGGGTACTGGACCATGCGCCTTCACTCGTGGCTATTGTTCGCGGCCGGTGCTCCACCACGTCCCCAGCAGTAGCCGTATCCCTCTCTCCGGTCTCCTGCTTCAGCCCGCCTCATGTGGATAGGATAAGATGATTTCGTGTGTGCGCAGCTTCCATCCTCTCTTCTTGTGTTATCTGTGCTGCTCGATGATGGTCGCTGTGTGCGCTCAAGCCCCCAGACCCGGTGAGTGGAGTTTAATTTTTGACAAATTACATCATTTAACCTACATGGACAATGACCCCAACCAGAGATCTGGGTCACTTTATCATTGCTCCCCATGTCTTCTAGTGGTGTCTTCATGCAGTTAAAGTTTGAGAGATGCTCAGTCTGACAGGGTATTGCGTTTAGTTACAAAACTATATTTTAATACAGTGTCAGAAAGGTCACATCCTTTGAAAAATGTCTACCGTCCATCTCTAAACTCACCTCACTCACAACCTTCAGCTGTATTGATGAGTTGTAATTGAGAGTTAAATGCTTCATCTGTTCAGTGATCTGCCAGAGGCCACTGAGCTGTAATTGGGTCACAGCAGCTTGTTAGTGGGTTGTTAGTGATGCTGAGACCTGCATCCTTCCCCTGTCCTACATACCATTCACGAAGGCACTGTAGAGTACTGGAAAATCGGATTTCAGCAGATTTTGCGCCTACACAAGTCACTAATTCCGCCATCATTTCAAGTTTTGTGTTGATTTGGATATACAGTAGCAATACAGAGACCAGCAAAGAAATCTAGTGACTTAAAACCCAATAGAGCTTGGCACAAGGAACTTTTTTGGTCTCAAGCTGGAAACCATGTGATTCTAAACCATAAACAAACACACTTGCTAACAGAATTTTGGTTTCGTTGTTAAGGCATGCTTCACAAATATGTTAAGGACCTGTTCTCCCTCCCCGTTAACTGCATGGCTGATTTAAATAGCCCCTAAAGAAAGGTTAAGTGGCGCTTCTCCATCAACTCAAGTGTCTGTATGAGACCTCTTCACGTCCTTGGCCACTAAGCATGGATTAGAATTGCTAAATGCAGATTCAAACTAACTTTATTTTGGTCTTGATTTAGGTGACAGTGCGTGTTGGTCTTCGAGCATCACCTCTTGTGTCCAGTGCCTCAGACGTGGACCACAGTGCGCCTGGTGCTTCAAAGAGGTACAGATTAATGAAGTGTTTTTCTAATATGTACATATAACGTCAGGAAGGTTTTAAACACTTGTCAAACAGCACGCACTTTATTTTTGATGCGATCTACTAATGTGGGTCGATAATGGGCATGTTTGAGCTCAGTGGGTTCCCCTATTAATCCGAGATGCCGCCAAATGTGTGTGAACTTCACTGTGCACCGTTTCACACGTGGAACTTTGAATTGTGTTTAGTCTACAGAGGATTTCTCATCTTAGTGTCATCTCGTCAAACACAAAACGGCTGAAGAACTTTAGAAAGCTTTCAGATATCTCCAGTATGTTCTTTGACACGACTGTACGTTTCTCTCTGGTGAATCCAAAACATTATCAACCCAGTATGGCCTTAAAGTTGTGTGAAAACATTCCTCCTGCGCAGACTTGAGCCTGGCTTAAAAATTAATTGCACTTTCGGCCTTTTTGTGGTGCCAGCTGAAGGGGCAAATTATGTAAGGAAAGTACCGGGAAGTCACCATCCATTTTGTTATTGAGCCAGAAATAAATTGAATGTAGCTAACAGGTATGTGGACGCCCAATGCTTCTTCATACACTGTAAAAACAAAAATGGTGTACAGCCCCCCTTCAATGTCTTTTCTAACAATCCATCTTTTGTTTTGCTTAAATGAAATGGTCTAATTAGATTTCTCTTGCAGCATTGTATTTGTGCATGTTCCAGACGTAGGTACCAAAGGTCACTAATCCACTTCAAAGCTCTTTTGAGTTGAGTTGAAAAAAAAATACATAGCTAAGGTTCAACAGGACTTGTTTATGTATAAAAACAACTACCACATCTGCCCACATTCATACAGGCAGAGTGAGTGAAATGTCTTGCTCAAGCACACAATGGCAGTCTGTACCAAGTGTTATACTGCCTCCTCCAAAAGTCAGTTGGTCAAGTTTTAAATGTATTTTGTTAGCATCATCAAGATTAAAGCGTTGTTGACATATGGTACTGTCTACCCTAATAAAAATTGTATGCATCATGCAGGATTTTATGGAGGATGTGGGACCCAACTACCGCTGTGACCGAGCAGAAAACCTGCTACTGAAAGGCTGCGGGCAGGAGTTCATCGAGCAGTCACAGACCAAAGTGGAGGTCAACGCAACCACCAGCAGCACACAAGTATCACCTCAAGACATCAGCGTTCAACTCAGACCCGGTTTGTGCATTTCTATACATATAATCTGTACATAATTTCAACCAATTGTTCCAACCAGCTTTGTTACTGGTGGTGGAGAAGAATTAACTGGCGACAATGACTTGACGAAGTTGTGGGGAGTGAGATGGTTTTGCTGCTGAGGTGGAGATGGAGGAGAGGGAGATGTTTTTTTCTGCTGAGGTGAAGATTGAGGTGAGTGAGATGATTCTGCTTCTGAAGTGGTGATGGAGGAGAGGGAGATGAATCTGATTTTAGCACTTTTATTGACTTTACAATTGACTGTTTCGCAGACTGGCGGAGATGTTGCAGCTGTACCCAACCAACAGCCTTTCTATAAACCATCAAATACAGCACAACTATTCAATTTATATGTTTGTTATAAAGACAAGGTGGTTGCAGTGTCTTGCTCAAGGACACTGCGGCAGAAGGGCTTAAGCAGGGATCAAACTGCCAGCCTGATCTACTGTCACCCCTGTATAAAAATATGTCCAGACAGGAGGCCTAGAGGAAACGTGGGCGAAGGGTCTTGCCCAAGGACACTGCATGATCCAAGCAGGAGTCAAACCAACAACCTGTTATGAAACCTGAGCTACTGCCACCCCCTTACATAATAAGATTTATAAACAGTTAGTTGTCATGCGTCAGCTGCCTCCCCACTGTGAGGCCTGACCATGAACCGAAGATAGAGCTATTGAAATGTTTATGAATATCTTATTTTGCATTTTGGAGCTATAAGGCGAGCCAAAATATACCAGAAAACACTGTACTACACAGGGCAACAGCAGCCACCTGCTCCAGATACGAACAGGTGCAGCTATTAAAAAACATACATGCCAAAAAACTGCTGAGGCACCCATGAAATAGTCTTTAGTGTGACTAGAGACATCAAAAAGTGAGCATCATTTCATAAGCTTCAGATACTTCTGTAATAGTGACATATGGAGCGGTAAAAACACCCATAAGCTGTTTTCTTATAGACAGTTTTTTATAGGTATGTTATAGAGACCCCGAAACAAAGCATAATATTGACACAGGCCCCAAGCAGTGAGATGAAGGAGAGATATTGCCAATATGCCTCAGATAAAAGACCTATAGAATAATATGAGGCAGGACGGACTGCAGCAGGAATGAATGATTTTGAATTTGCTCAGCTTTTTTATCTGGCTAGACGTACATTTCCCTATCATAACCATATATTCTGGATAAAAACACTTTGTAGGCTACCTCATTTTTTACAGTTATTATCTTTTTTTTGAGTGTTCCAAAACACAATTTAATTTTGTTACGAACGGATATGACCGGTATGTTATAGCAGGGGTTCCCAAGTGGGGTTCGGGACCGCCCGGGGGGTCGTGAGAGGATTTCCAGAATTTTTTTTTCCAATAAATACATGTTAATCATTAACTGTGGATTACTTTAACATAGACTTTGCAACTAAAAAAAATCACACAAGCAATTGAAATGTTTTGTACAGTGTAGACCTCTTTTTGCCCCCTGTACATTTGTATTTTCTCCGGGGGACAAGGGGGTCCTGGGTCTTTCTCACCATTATTTTGGGGGATCCTGTGTACAGACCAGACACAGTATATTTACCATTTCTGATTATCATTCTTTTATCTTCTGCTTATTTTCCAGAGGTATAATTGAGGTAAAATACACAAATTCAGTTCAATAATGCCATCATTTCTATTTTAGCCTTATAAGCAGTGGTCTGTCTTTGGGTCCGTTCTGTTGGCTGCATTAACCGCCACAGAAAGAGTGTCTGCTTAACCAATAAAGCCCTCTGCTGCATTCAGCTACATTCCCCCAGTGCATGATGGGATTGTTAATCCATTAGTTGTGCTCGTACTGACAGACTGGCAAGAGATATCAGAGACAGCACTTTTCTGCTGCTGCTGTTACCTGGACTGACTCCACTTTTAGACATTTACAATTCCTGCTTGCATTTTCAGTATAGACGGATAGCTGAATAAAAATAAAAATAAAAATAAAAATAAAAATAACAATAAAAATAAAAATAAAACTAA
>JAVQKC010192086.1:17500-52232 GCA_036025475.1 Philypnodon macrostomus | reverse complement strand
TCGTTTTTGAGTTATCGCGTTCACAGCTAGGATCTGCGGACGCGGACACGGACGCGGACGCGGACGCGCACCGACGTGATTCCATAATATCGGCGACACGCTGTTTTCGCCGATATAATAAATAATTTAGGGATCATTAGAAGATGAAGAGTGTTCACGTACCTCTCTGACATACTGGTTGCCATCTCCAAAGCAGAGCAGAAGGTGTGGCAGCACATGGACAACATATGGTTCAAACAACTTTCCCAACATGTTACACAGCATCTCAAAGGCAAACAAAGCTCCTGCAAAAAGACCATCAATTTGGCACCGTCAAACTTTTATGAATATATCAAATATGCCTATGGTTAATCTATGCTTTTAATTATCTGTTGGATTGGAACATGCTGGCCAGCCTAGTTTACTATTACTGTTCTTTTCTTGGACCACATTTGATAGAAATTGAGGAAGTAGAAGCTAGGGTCCATATGTCTAGCCATCATAATTTGGCCCATATAATTACCACTGTAACGGCGACCTCCCCACTCCCTGAATTTTAGGTTAGTTATTCCTTATCTAGCTCCAAGAGAAATCAAATATTCAGGGCTAGTCAAACTAACACTATAATAATAATAATAATGGGTGGTAGTGGTGCAGTGGGTAGGTGCTCGGGCAGCTGTGGCTACACAAGTAGCTTACCACCACCGGGTGTGACTGTGGAGTGAATGAATAATGTAATGTAAAGCGTCTTTGATTCTTGAGAAAACCGCTGTATAAAACAAATGCATTATTATTATTATAATAGTGTCTTAATACAAAAGATGGTCTGAACACATGATTGAATATTCTGCGTAAAAATCAGATTCATCACGGTTCAATAATTTCATTGTTGCCCCCCCCCAGACCTAGAAACTGAAGAAATCCGTATGCTTGCTGCTTTAAACACCACGAACTTAGAATAAAAATATAGTTACTAGCGGCCTAATGTAGTTCCTCTATTGACATGTGCCACAATGAGGAGATTTCATTTGCTTCACCTGTCAATGTCATAATGTTATGCTTGTTTGGTGTATTTGATTGACATTTGTTGAATAATTAAAACAATAATAATATTAAATAAATAGTAATCTCCACTGACCCTCTCTGCGTCTGAAGTTCTTCTTGTCCTGGATGGCATCGGTCAGTGTGGTCATGATGTCCTGTTGTTTTAAGGCCAGGATCCCCAGACCTTTGACCAGTCCGGCCAGCCCGTACGCTGCGCCCTTCCTTTCAGCGTATTTATCACTCTCCAACAGCAGCTGAAGGAGGTTTCTCACTATACCAGCCGCATCTTCTTTGATGGCAGGAACCAGTGGAGGCAGACAGCTGGCCACAGACTCTTGGACCTGAAGAATGAGGAAAAAAAGCTATTAAGATTCCACTTTTACGCTGGTATTTTTATCAAGAATTTTTTTCAAGAACATTACAGAAAATTCTTGCAATTAGAGATTCAGCTTTTTCAGTCCCGCTACTGATATCTGGGCTTTGTGGATCGATTGAGACTCAATATTCAGCGCTATCAATGTAAAAACTAAAATGCATAGACATTTCTTGCCTAACTTTGTATTATCAAAAACAATAAACCTAGATGACCCTCAAAATGTTTAACTTTTGTAATTTGTGAGTTCCGATGTAATATAATGTAATTTGACACATTATTTTTCCGCTCATAATTATGATAAAGTATAATAAATTAAATTGGCTTCAGCTTTAGGGCCTGGTTCGGCACATCCAGTGCTTGTAATGATGACTTGACCTCTCCACATTAACAGATTTTAAAAGCTTAATTTCCACAATTTAGAATAACGTGTCACACAAGCACATTCATACATAGGCAAGGTGGGTAAAGCAACAGTATGAATCGGGTCCGGATCAAACTAATTATGAAGAAGAAAAAAAAAACTTGAATGAGCCATTAACCTGCTGTGAAGGTGTGGATAGTGCAGTGATGAGTTTGGCCACGATTGGTTTGACTTTAGGGTCACTTTTGTCCAGATGTTTGGCCAAAGAGCCCATGAGGATGACCACGCTCTGTCGAACAGAGTCGTAGCTGGCCTCCTGAGGTGCGTTCTTCAAAAACTCTTCAAAGACTGGCAGAAGGGAGCTTACATTGTCCTGGTACAAAGACACACAAACATAAGACTTCAAACAAAGACAGAAATATCACTAGATTTAGCTTAGTATCCTACATAAAAATGACAAATTACCTTTCCATGGGTATTGAGGGCTGAGAGTGCAGCATCCAACATGCACCGGCGAACATCAGTGTGACGGTCGTTCAGAGCATCAGGAACAAAGAAGAGGAAGAGTGGAGTGATCTGAGACTCATCTAAATACTGGGACAGTTTGTTCAGGGCCAGAGCAATGCCACACCTGATGAATAAAAAATAAGCACTTACAATATTTGTCTATCAAAAATAATAAAAGTTAGAGGCTAGTCATACCTTGCCTCCCATTGATCTGGTGGTGACTCAGAGATGACCCTTCCAAGGCCATCAAGCACAGGAGGTGGTCTCTATAAAACACAAACAGTATTTTATTTCAGTTTAGAGAAATGATTCCAAAAATATGGAGTAAGTATAAAAATGTGTCCTACATAAAGTTTTTGCTGGTAGAGCTCGGTGAGTTGGCTGAGCACTGTGGCAGACTGGTCTTTGTACTGGGACACCGCACTGGACAGAGCCTCGGCAGCCGCTGTCCGGACGACCTCCTCGTGATGAGTGAGGTCTCCAATCAACAAGGCACAGAGATCAGGCACCAGCTCTAGACCCAGGGATTCCCACAGCCTAGAAAATAACAGTTTAAGTTTGTTTCTGTTTTAGTGCTCTGGCTCAGTTTAATCCTGGATTTAGCAGTTTCAACCTTGGTTTATATTTTCAGAAATGGTACCCTTGCATGACTTTTTTTTTAACCAATACCCTTCAAAATAAATCAAAAAACACAACCAATAAGAGTAGAAGTAATGCTTACTTTTCAGTCAACCCTCTTCCTTCCTCTTCAACGTCAAACCTGGCAACCCAAAGCCTGCGCAGCAAACTCATCCCACTGGGCTCGGTACTGTCTGTCGGAAGAGCAAACTCCATTTCCAACAGGCCCTAAGAGAAGACATCCAAGATATATCATAATAACACACAATACAATAATATCATCATATCACACAGTCCTATCCTAAACTCACCCTGAGAGCAGCGTCCCTGACAGAGAAACATGGGGACAGCAGAGCGTTGAGGAGGACGTCTATCTCTGGTTGCTCCGCCACAGTACAGCCCTCTCCTCCTCCAGCACTGACACACAGAGCCGTAAGGCACTGGGACGCCAACACCTACAAGAAGAACCGAGAACCAATTCTTTCCACTAAATTCTCTTTCTAACACTTTTTACAATCAAATGCTGTTGTATTTAGTTCATATTCAATGCAAAACTATTCCTCTATGGAAGGGTAAAAGGAAATTATTTACCTGGAGTCTCGGGGTAGCTGTAGAAATAATGTTGATCAACAGCATTACCATGTTGACACGAGGAAGAAGCTCTGGACCGTTCTGTGATTGACAGTTAGCATAAAGTCAATAAGTTCAAATTATATGCGTCTTTGGTAATTAAGTAAATAAATGTTGGGTCTTTGTTTGTGGTGTGTACCTCGTCAATGGTCAGGTCATCCGCTGTAGTATCCGCTCGGAGTTGACAGTGTTCGTTGATGACTTGTAAAGCTTGGATCATCATGGCCTCGGTCTCCTCAGTGCTTCCTGAAGACTCTTTGAGCATGGCGTTGAGGAGCGGGAAACAGTAGGAAAACGCTGGTGCAGAGAGTGGAGCCACGTCTACATAGAAAAACAGGGGCGGGGGGTCAACTTACATGTAAATGCTCAATAAGGTCAGTAACTACAGTGGTATGAATTAGAATCTAAGGTTGAATTATTTTGACAAAATCAATCTAAATATGATTGGAAAGTGCTCGTCTTTCAGTATACGTCCGGGAGCCAGATGTGAGAGCATTTTAATTTCTTTGCAATTTGCCCAGAACTGCTCTCAAGCCAGACTCACCTACCATTAAAGTCATTTACATCATTTCAAGCTTGGATTTCTCACAGAGACAATTTTAGAATATAATTTAGGGCTGTGCAATTTTGTCGATTGCGATGTTATTTCGTTTGTTCCCATCTGCATTAACCACAAGCAACAAACATTGTTATTAATCACAATTCATTGCATGTTATCCCAACATGTAATAATCACACCCTCATAATGTTACAAAAGGCAAAGAGGAGGATGTTTATTTTAAAATGTATGTAAATGTATGTTTTATTTATGCATATTTTGTGCTTGTTTTGTGTCCGTTTGGACATAATTTACAACTACATATCTGGTTGTGTTTGCGCTCTTCTCCACACACGTGTTGATTGAAGTGGTCAATCTTAATTAGCGAGTGCGCTGCAGCCCAGAGCTTCATATAGAGCCCAATGCCAAAAGACAGTAAAAAATACTCGGATAAAGAGCAGGACCATCAGTCTGTGACATGTTACGGATTAAGGACAAAGTCTGGATTGAAGTCTGGTGCACGCACGGACAGCCCAGGGTGTGAGGTAAGCGCAGAACTTTTTACTCTCGCTAAATGTGAACAAACATGACCAATAATGGCGTACGTCTGTTTAAAATAGCAATTATATTGCAAATGCAATTCATGGTCCAGCCCTACTATAATTTGTCAGTATTAAAATGTGGTCCTTACCAGCAGCCTTGGCCTCTCGATGCTGGACCGTGTGCTGGTGTAGTAACAGTACTGTGCGATGAGCGGCTGTGTCTAAATCCTCGTGAGTCCAGGCCTTGTCCAAATCACATTCAGGCTTCAGCAGTCGCAGAGTCACATGACCAACGAGCACCGCTGAGAAAAGAGAAAGACACACCAATCAGACATTATGACCACCTGCCAAAGAACTAACTTCAGTGCATTTTTATTTATTTATTTCTATAATCAAGGACCAGCATTCAATTATTTAGCAATTTCAGCTCCATATAGTTAAGTACAGTAGGAGTAACATATACCTAGGTTTTGGAGGTGTTTGGGCATAAGGCAGACTCCGATGTCCAGAAAAGTCTGTTTGATGCGTGGAGCGGTCAGAGGTGAGTGCAGGAGGGGCATTAGGACCTGGAGGACACTCGGCAGCTCTTTGGTGATCTGTGGAGGTCTCTCTTTAAGGACAGCTTCAAGAAGACCCACCACACTCTGCAGCTCAACATCCATCTACAGACAGAGAAAATCATGTGGGTCAACATAAAACGACTACTGAAGAAATCCGTTGGGACTAAGACAACAAGAGCAGACCTCTTGAAGTTTTTTACGGACTAAAGCCTCCTTCTCGAGCTGAGCCTGCACCATTTCTTTTTGTTTGGCTGTTAGCTGCAGTTCATCTTTGATGCCTTTCTTTCTCTTGATCTCCTGCAGAAGTAACAATAAATATATTACGAGTTTCATAAGCATGTTTTATTTCACTTTTTTGTTGATAAGTATACATCAAATATTTTAGTTGTTCATTTACCTCTTCAATCTCCATTTCAATGATTTGCTCTTTGTAGGAATAGGCCTTGTTTTCTCTCTTTATATTACCTTTCGACTTGGTTTCTTGCTGGGCACTGCGGCAAGAGGTGACGTCATTAGATAATATGTCCATGGAAGTTTTTGGGGAAAGTAGTCTAGTACCTTTGGATGATGCTCTTGTCGTACAGCTCTCCTTCGGGGGTCAACATGATTCTGTACTCATCTCTGGTGACCTGAAGAAGCGCAGGTCGGGAAAGCCCCTCAGTCACATGACTGATCACCCGCGGCAAAAGTTTGTTTGGGGACAGACTGGAGAGGGCACCAACTGCATTTTTGACAGCCTGAAAATAACACTAATAATAATAAGGACTAGAGCTTAGATCAATTTAAAATGACATTTATTTACTAATTTACATCATAACTGTTGATACAATATTGCTGTCATCTTACCTGGTTGTCTGCATTGATCTCCAGCAGATGACACAGAAGAGCATCCAGATTTCTTTCAATAAACTCATCAACCTTGACATTCATGGAGGACAGGAGCACAGGCCACAGATCCCGACGTGCTCCAGCTACAAAAACAATGTATTGTTAGGATCGATATACTTTGATATAACACATGCTTATCCAATGGACGTAGATTTAATTTAATTTGTTAATCATCAAAAAGGTTAGTACAGTTTACAGATAACAACACCTTCCTGAGTATAGAGCTACACAGAATGGCTTGCTACTATATTAATACCTATTGATGGATGGTGGGTGACAATGACCGTCTCCATGGCCAGATTCTCAGCTTCGTTCGGGTCGCCCCACTGACTCGCAGAGCAGCAGATGGTACACAGTGCGTCCAGTAAAACTCGAGGAGGAGCATAGTTTCGGCCCAGTTCAGTCAGCTCCCCAGACTCTGACACCAGGACATCAGGTGGTAAGATCTGACACATAAATTAGATTAATAATACAATTAATAGATTCAATGTTTACACAATTATAGCACTTCCGACACATTAAAAAAATCCACCAATCAGTACCTTGTGTTTGTTGATGACCACACGCAGCTCTCCCAGCAACCCATGGGCCAAACTGGACCCTCCCAAAGAGGACAGCAGCTTCTTCACGGTCTGCTGAGCCCGCTTCCTGACCCGCCAAATCCGGGACAAGAGGACAGCTACTATGGCATAGTGGTACATCCTGAGAGGTAGACGGGTAATAATTTGAGGATGATTAAAACAAAAGACTATTTATATTATGGTTACTATTACTAACAGGACCCTCACTTTGATTTGCTGGTGTTGAGGCGATGGGCATGGTCCAAGAATAGTCTTTCACAGAGCTGCAGAACTGTGCACAGAGCTAAAAACATAACACATGTAATATAATGTAATGTAATGATAAGGGTTAGTGACAAATCAGAAATGTATCTTTGAGGATAAAGTAGTAAAAGCTCAACAAAAACTCACTTTCTTCATTTGCCTGAGAAAGGAACTTCTCTGTGGTGAACAGTGGCTTTTTCTCATCCAAGATCAGTTTCCAGAAAGTGTTAAATTTTGCCTCTGTAGAGATAATGAACAGTCACTTTTCACAATACTATACTAATAAGCTATATAAGAAAGTCTATAATAAACTCAGATATGGGTAAGCGATTGAAGTGTCGTCAATGTGTGTCAAGAGAGCACTTACCTGACTGTGTGTCCAACAGATTCAGCCGACATAACAAAACTGAGGCTGCTGTGCCTTCTGCGAGCAAAGCATGCTGGGAACTTTGTGCCGCAGCCTTTTCCACAGATTGCAAAAGCAAGGGCAAGAGATCTGCAGCTTGGGCTAGAGTGTCCCCTATAGACAAGAAATATTGTCAGAAATGTACAAGTCAAACCAGATGTGCATTTTTTCTATGGCTGACCTTTGAAGGCCCCGAGCATGGTCTGAAGATAGGCCTGACGGACAGGGGAAGTGGAGGTCTTTAGGGTGAAGGCTTTCTTTAACCAGTCCAACAGAGCAGTGGGAACCTCGACTGTGAGACGTCCACTCCACTGGGACAGCACTGAGACAGCATGGACTAATGTGCCCTCATGAACTGAAGGGAAACTTAATGTAAGCACAAGAACGATTTTTGAAAGAATGTTGCCAATATAACAGAATCCTACCTTCCTGTTGTAAATATGGGATGAACATGGTGGTGACTGTAGAGCTGAGTGTCTGGTTAGAGGTTCCTGACACAGAGTGATGGCTGCAGCTGCCAATACCTATCAAAAAACATTACAAATACAAATTAAAACATGCATTGTTTTAAATGCAATGAGAAAGTAGCTTTTAAGCTCCAACCTGACAACACGATCATCTTTTGGGCAACAACTGTGAGTTTGCCTTCAGATCCTGTAATCATGAATATAAATAATTGTTGTATATTTGTGGTATTATAGTAAGCATCTATGTACTATGAATTTAGAGTCTCTTTACCTCCAAGGATCTTGAAAAGGTGGGTAACAATGTCCTGGACAGCACTGGCGTCACTGCACTGATGGGCCAGGTTCCGCATGGCCTGGACAGCCTCCTCCATCAACTGGGGATTGTTTGACTTCATCTGGCCTAAAACAATCAAAAGTGAATAGGTCAACTCAAATCCTACAACTTGAAAATGAGCTTGAATGTGCGAAGAGGGGATAAAATGTCTTACTTGCAATAGTCTTTCCGATATCCATGGCATACTGACTGAGGTCGAGCGTTACAGTGGACAGTAGGCAAGAAATTGCTGGAGAAAGACCAACACAGCTATTATTTACAGTGACTATATGCACATAAACAACAAACATTAATATTTAAGCTCCTCACTGAGCATGGCGTTTTCTGGACTGCGGAGCATGGTCTTCTGAACAGTGGGGAGCAGCAAGTCTTTGAATTCAGAGTGAGAAACATGGCGCAGTAAAGATCCACTCTTGTCCAGGATGTGCTGCTGTGGTTTGGTCTTACTCATGAGCACGGACTTAATGTAAAGATCCAACATTGCGCTCTAAAAGCAAAAGAAACATTTTATCACGTCTGTCATACTCTCGGTTGAAAATAAAAGATCAAGATGACAATATTGTGTTGCCATGATGCAATGTGACTAGCTCAAATACAGGTAATAATAAAGTGTCTAATAAAGTGACTAGTGAGTGTTGAAAATCCAATTAATGCAAAGAATTTACTGTTACTACAACTAGCTACTGTTATGTTACAGTTCAAACTTACCTTATGTTTCTCGATTGTAGCAATGTCCTTCTTGACTGTACAAAAGTCTAAGCACACTCCCAGCATGGCCATAGTGGTAGGGCTCTGGTCCAGGCTCAACAGAGTGGAGATGTAATTTTCCACCAGACCAGGATACTAACAAACCAGCAAAAAAACAAATCCCAAATACAACTTTGTCATGTGATCCAAATATATAGTTTCCAAAAATATATACAATAGCATGTGTAAAGATACTGACTTCTTCCCAGAGATGACTGAGTTTCTTAAAGATGGATTTCAAAGCGTTGGATTTGGCACCACCAACAACTTCAGCCACAAGAAGGTTTTGAACCTCCACCTAAAACAGACCACAGTAAACAACAATGTAAAATAGTGGTTGCATAAGGTTCTAGTCCCTGCATAATTCTTGAAGAAGAGGCATATTGCTGCTAAAATACCTTTATATTTACATTTGCAAAAAGTAAAAAACACATGAATCATGTCACACATAAGCCATACACTTTATCTTATGACTATTGTATTACATCTTCAAACAGCTAAACCTCCTAACATTAGAAAACAATTATACTACATATATACACAGAATAGTACATTTTTACTGACCATTTTCTTCCAGATGGGTCCTTCTCTTTTCTCTGGGTCAGAAAACACATTGCGGACTAAGAGGCAGGTCCAAGCGAGGCCAACAAATGCAGCAGAGCCTGAGGACTTACTGAGAAAAGAGAAAAGATGAACCACAAAAGGTTCTCATCATGTCCTCTTGGTTGAGGTTAGTGTATCACTACTACTACTACTACTACTACTACTACTACTACTACTACTACTACTACTACTACTACTACTACTACTACTACTACTACGACCACGAGTAACTACTACTAACTACTAATACTACTACTAACTACGACTAAACCTATTAGCTGCTACTACTAGGATTACGACTACGACTACAACTACTACTACTACTACTAACAACTACTGCTACTACCTGGGATCGCTGTTTTTGTTGACAACTCCACTGTTGAGCAGCCACTGAAGGAGGTTTGTGACCAGGACGTCAGGTTGACTCTCGGCCAACTGTGCAATAACAGAGAGGAGCTCCCTGCGAGAGGCAGCATCACTGAAAACAGCACAAACAATAGTTAATTTAATTCATTTAAAGAGAATAACCTCAATCTAATCATAATCAACCATTAGTATTGTAGTGGCTATCTTTGATTATTTGAGTATTATCATTTATAATAGCTGAATTTCTAGCTCTGTAATCCACAAACTACATTGAATTACAATTCTAGTACTTTATTCAGGCTTTAGACCTGCAGATATTTTGGCTCCACATCAGGAAATCAATCCCTGCCCCCACCTCCCGCAGAAAGATAGAAGAGAAGACTATAACAGTAACCTATACGCACCGGTATCTGTGTGGTGTGAGGCAGAAGAGTTTGCACAGTCCTTTGATAGCGGGCTCCGGTAACTCTAAAAAGTTATAAGCAACATTAAATCACTGAGACTTAACAGTGGGCTAATTATAGTATATATATACTATATATAATATGTACATACCTTTGCCTTTCAGACACTGTTTGAGCTCTTCACATATTTCCTTGCGCTCGCTGACGCTGGCTGTGGTCACTTTCACAGCAAACCTTTTCAGGGTATCTGTAACCTGTAGAAACATAATGTACGTAATATTATACATTTACTTTATTGTTTCTCTGCTTCATTATTTGATCTATGATTATGGCTAGTCTAAGTCCTGGTACATTTATCTAGGGATACTATTTCAGCAAGAATGAAAAGTAAAGACAAATATAAATATGATATATTTTAGGTAGCATTTATTCAAAACCTAGAACATTATAGAAATGGGCTGAGCATCTATATTTGTTTACAAACACACCGTTTATATACATACGAGTCTATCATAAAATTATAAATAAAGACTAGCAGGTTTATTTTATAGGGAGATGAAGCTAATGAAAATACTGGGCCGTGGTAAAGGTTTTTGCAAAAGCCTCTTGATGATTAGGGCTACAAATATGCTGTAACATCCTAAGCAAAACGAACATAAAATCAAATCTGTATTTTTTTGTGTATCAGATTAGTTCAATTTTCACACCCAGTTGAAGAAACTGCTCACTCGTGATGGAGCCACACAGCACTACGTTGCACAAAGCTGAACAGCCAATGCGCTGTAAGTCAATGTGGATTTATTAACGATGTTATCGTTAAAAGACAAAAAAGTGCCGAAGGTTCAGACAGTGGCGTTGAAAGTGTCAGCGATCACGCCTCATCAATGCCTTATTGTTGACATAAAGTGAAATTATGATCAGTGGAAAAAAGCCACACAAACCTGCGTGTCCGCTGCCATCTTGCCGGTCCTGATGCAGGAAGAGGTTGGTGACGCTACTTCCGGGTCAAGGAACGCATACTACTTTTTTTTTTTCTTTAAATTATTTATATTTAATTAATATACTTTAAAAACGTTTTTTTGTCATTTATGTTTTTAGTATATCTTTTAGAAAACTACGGAGCCCTTAAAATGAAATTAAGTAAATAATAAAACAAAAAATGGAAAGAATAGTTTCACATAACATGTCTAAGTTAGGTATGGGCACTTCTGGTTTCATATTAGATCACTTTTTAACATTTTTATGTGTGCCTGTGTTGTTGTAATAGTACCAAATTGCTATTTTAGCTAATATATAAAATATTTATAATTATATATAATTAATGAAAACATACATTTATAATGTTATATACTATATAGTGCTAAATACTGATCAATATTAATGACCAACAGTTCACAGTTTTCTCACTTATACTGTACAACTGAATAGACTGGTCACTAATGTTAACTTACATGTTAACTTAGTTAACTTAGCATTTTCCTGAATTTATGCTGTTTTGTTTAAATCTTAATTAATATCATATGTTTACAAAGAAAAAAAGAAACAGTAATTTTATATTTTTTGTAATTCTTTAGACCAAAATCTTACAGTTGCATTACAATGAACAAAGAAAGAGCTGTTTAGATTTTTGAACATATTTACTGTAATGAAACAAATCCATTTCAACAACAATAGCAAAGAATGGTATTTAAATGCTAAATGTTGACATACAGCTAGCAATAACTCTATATTTAAAATGAAATTAAAAGATATCAATCACATCAAGTCTCAAAAATATACAAAGTGGAGTGTTGCATTACTGCTAATATTTGAATATATATATAATTATTCTTTAATAACTACACAATATAAGGCAGTAGTAAAAAAAATAAATAAATACATACTTAACATATAAGCTGGCGCATCATCCCACATATAATAATAATAATAATAATACATAACACTTATATAGCGCTTTTCAAGATACCCAAAGACGCTTCAAAGACAATTTATGCTTACTGTATCATAAGCATAAATTGTTACTACATTGTTACTACTGCTTCATAGAGTGTAGTCATTATAAAGTTAGCCCTATTTGTGGTTTATTCTTTTATTTGAAACCCTTTTCGTATGTTAAACTGAGACCTTCACAAATGTATGTAAGAAGCAGCTGACCTGTGAGTGGTACCGTAATCAACTGAAGGTAATAAAAGTGAAGTCGGTTAATTCATAAATACATCTATAATACATATAGTTTGAGGCAAAAGACCACACCATTTGCACTCCTCTTCTAAGTGCTTCCTTGTACGCTTTCCACAATGGCGTAGACTATGAGTCCAATAATGATGGCTCCCACTGCGACCCCGATGGCAATGAATATGATTTTCATCTTTTTGTTTTCCCATTGTTTCTGCTGCTTCACTTTTACAGTTGTCTTTTCAAATGCTTTACTCTGAAAAAGAAAAGTATATCGTATTAAGCAAAGTTACTTTATTGATCCCCGCAGGGACCCATATCCAGACGAACATTTTTAACAATATCAGATAGACTTCAAAATTGTATCAGACATTCCACTATTTGCAAGATTGCCAGGCCAAACCCCATTCTGACCCACTGTGTCCTTAAGCATGGCCACCTAAGCAAGAAATTAATCATCATGTGTTTATGGACATCAGAAAGGTCTTTGACACAGTATGACTGCCACATCTCCGTCAGTGTGGCCCAGAGCAACAGAGGCTAGAGAGGTAGCTTACCGCCACCCGTGTGAATATGGAGAGAATGGATAATGGACTCAGATGTAACACAGTGTAACACAAAGACCAAAATATATACAGCCCACATTAAAAAAGTGCGTCCCTGACTTGATTAACACTCTGTTGACGGAAATGTTTGGAATATTGTTTTTTCACTAACAACAATGCACCACAATTAACCCACATTATTATGGACATCCACCTAGTTCCTCAATTAGCTTTTCTTGTTTATGCCCAACAAGGTTAATATTAGACCTTGTGCTTGTTATAGCTAAACAGCATTTTTCTATGTGCTTCCCTTCAGCTGTCATGTGATGTAACACTGGACCATGTGTGGGAATGGGGTGACCCAGCTCCCCATTCATCATCTTAGGAAACAATAAGAAATGCCTTTCCTAAAATAGGGCCCATCAGGATGTAAAAACTGTACATTTGTTTTTGCTCACTGCTCCACCTAAGAGTATTTATAGACAGCAATATGACATTTCCGAGATTGAATCCCTAGACACTTTCTGAAGGGGAACTGCTTTGTGCCATGTGTTGCATAAGTTAAGCTCATCCGTTCGACCCAGGGGTTAAAAAAAGCCGTCTAAACCACACTACATGATTTCTGTTACTGGATAAACTTACCACCCAAAATACATAACTTCTAGTGCTGCCGAGTTTAGTGTTAGACCATGCCGTGCTCAAATGATCACCTACCTGTTACCTGCGAATGCTTTTCTCTGTTTATGTTTTGTGCTTTTTCTCTGTGTAACTAGACATAGAGAAGAATAAACCACTTTCTTTGAATGGGATTTATTCATAATTCATTCAATTTTGACTACTGTATTTTCAGTACATTAAGCAAAATATTACAATCAATTTGTGAAAATCATATACACTAGTGGTTCTCAAATTTCAAAAGGATGTTTCTTTCTTACCACAGTTTACACCTGGTTCAGTCATGGTTTAGACTGGATATCAACCCATATTTAGTTTTGATTTGATTTAGGCTCTTTTTAGTCATACGTTGGGCTATTTTTGTAGAGGTGGTAGCATAGGTGTAGACTACATAAATTCAATGCTTGATAATAAAGCCATTAAGGCCTTGCTTTTTACAGAAGATTACTGTCTAATTATACAGTTATGATACTTCGTAATGCAACTCGCTTGTTTATTCCCAGTAGTTCACCTTTAGTAGCAGGTTGTCAGCTCTCTCTTCCAGATCAGTGAGTTTTCCTGCTCTTTCGTCCGCTTTGTTTATATTGTCCAGCATGATGACTCGGACCTCCTCCACTTCGTCCTGAGTCTTCTGCAAACGGCCATTCTCCTAAAACAAAAAACACAATCAGAAACAACAAGGTATATATAAGCTGTTGTATAAGCTGGATCTGTGGTTGGTATGAGCCTGGAGTCTGTGGAGGCAGTGGAGAACACCAGCCACCCCCTGTACGCTGCTTTCTCACATGGACCACATGCACTTTATTAAACCTTTTAGTTTTACTGATGCTTTTATCGACAGCAGGTACTTAGTAAACGTATGTATCTTTATAATGTTTTGTTAATAATGTTTTTGCTAATCTATTATATTTCATGTTTGTGTGCATGTTTATGTATGTTTGTGAACAGACTACCTCATCATTTCCTTCGGGATTAATAAAGTACTACCTAACTTAACCTAACATATGCTTCAGATATAACATGATTTGATAACAGGTCTGATTGACAAGAAATACAGGTCAGATTGAGAGATGTACTGCTGTTTTGGGGTAAAGAAATGAGTTCACCTTCTGTTTAAGTCACATAAGTACCTCTAAATGCAAGGATGTGAGTACAGTCAAAACACATGATAGTTTCTAATCCCAAAGTCACTTATCATGTTTACTTGACAGTAATGTTGTCAGGATATGATGTAACAGTTAAATCTCCAAATATAACAAGGCATATGGCAGCAAAAAATCTTCTGAATGGTACAGTATTATAAATTGTGAATACTAAATGTCCCTTTGAGATTAAGCACATATCTTTGTAGATTTCCTTGAATGATTTTACAGCCTATGTTCACTTATAACAAGTGGTTTGTTTATCTTGCAAGAATCAAGCCAAACAGTGTGAACTGGCATGGCACCTACTGTATATCTTACACTTTCCTTTTTAAGTTTAGTTTTCCTTTCAGATTACCTGAAAAACAATGGGTACTTCATAATGTATTGTATGTATATGATCATGCTCCATTCAGGGTTGTATGTTAAATTACTCTCTACCATTTGAATGTCATGCCATGTAACCTAGTACCCACTACCTATATATTTAACAAAAAGTACTGAATTTTAAATGAATACATGTAGTTGATCAAAAATGAAAGCAAAGACGTTATGATGAAATTTGTAAAAATGAGTTCAGGTTTTTCTGTCGTGTCAAAGTTGCTCCACAGTGTTCTTTCTGTTTACTGTAACAACATCATCCAAGTGCAATCACATTACCCAACAAGTCTCTGCAGGTTCAGACCCATGCAGAGAAACTGGACAGAGATAGCCCCTATTTGTTTTTAGAGCAATCTGCCACACACAGTTTTGCGTGCAATGGAGACATATATTGTACACTTCCAGAAAAGGGTTTTGAAAAGAGTTTGGCTGATTGGTAAAGTAAAAAACAAAACAAAACAAACAAAAGTACAAAAAATATTTGTATAATGTATTGTATTTTTTCAATTTTAAATGAGTCTTGACTTGGTCTTGACCAAATCTCCATCTCTCAAAGTTTTGGTCTTTCTCGAAGTCAAATGCTCGAGAAAAACCCCCTGTATCACAAGTGCCTAAATTAGCAACAGAGTAAACATGGTGGTACTGTACACCCTCAGTTCTGATAAAGAAAAAAAAAGAAAAGGCGTATGTTTGTTTGCCTCTCCTTGACCTTTGCCCTCTGAACCACGTCCGACAGGAAGTCAGTGTCTCACTTTTGACAAGGACAGGAAACACTGGGACTCCGCACCTCCACGCTCTTCATATCTCTCTGTCATTTCCTCAACCAACACTTCTAACAATAGTCAGGGCCTGTTTTTGAGACTACTGCCCACATCAAGGTCCATACCACTGTTACCTGGACATTGTGAGTCACTGTTAGTTATACAATAAGTAAATGAAGAATATCTTTGTGGGTTAAGCCGTTATACCCATTAATACAATAGCATTAAGTCTACATTGAGTCTACAAGTTCATGTGGTCTTGGTATATAACTCTGATTTTATGGGTAAAGTCTGATTATCGTAGTACTGGGGCAGAAATTCTACTAACATCAACAAACACTGACTGACCTCTAAATACATGTAGGCATGGTGAGAGGAGGTGAAGTTACCCAGAGAAGTGTAAATCTGGAATAAATGAAGAAGTGATCGTCTCTGCAGTATAGGCCTTTTATGTGCACCCAGTTCCTAAAAAGTAGCCCAGTCTTGGTTTTTGTTTAACGTGAGGGACCTGTGCCAGTTTGGCCCAGCGTCGAGGGGCAAACACATGAACAATGGTCTGTTTAAAATTCACACTGAGACGTCTTGACACAGGAAGTGCTGCCCAGTCCAAATCCACTCTTTCTGTCCTGTCGCTTTCTCCTTCAAAAATGATGCCCCTGGATGTACTCATGACAGACTATTTTCTGAGTATATTATTGAAGCTACCAGCAAACACACCGTATTGTTTGAACGCCCTTATCAAACAGACAGATCAAACAGTTCATGTAATCTGGTATCAAGACAAAATTGTCAAAAAAAATATGATTATATTTGGTTTGTGAACAACAAGTAAGATCTTAATCACATGGTATTAATATTATACCAACAATAACAAAGAGTATATTGATGATTATTATTATAAAAGGTATTTTCATTAGGTATTTTTTGCCAAAATATAATTAAATGATGATAAGCTGTGTAAACCAACCAGCCAATAGGAGTGAGCCTCTTAGTTTTATCCAGTGTTTGGCCATTTTTATTCATTCTCATAATCAAATAATTGTAGATATTCACTGCTGTATTAAGTACCTATGATGCAATATAAAAATAGGCTACCTGCATATGGTTTATATTTAGCACAATCACACTTTACACAATTATAATGCATTTAAAACTTTTATTTTTCTTACATTTTTATAGCGAAGACATTTTACTTAAGTTGAAATCAAAATGTCAAATTCAATTCATGTTATTTTTCTGTTGAGCTAGCTCCAGTTGACCCACCTGTTGTAGCCTATATTGGACTTTGCCCAGCACTTTGTTTATGTCTCTCTGGAATCCTTGTCAAAACCATCTGACCAATTTTCTTTTTATTAATCACCTATTATATATGACTAATAACACAGTAATACAGTGAAATATAAGGCTGCGTTGACTTACCATGACTGCTGTATTTTGATGCTCTCAGTGTCACCGGATCCAATACATTTAATGAGACCGACTTTTGTGAAGCATATGAAGCAAGATCAAAAACAGGAAAAACGCGTGCAACGACTTCTGCTTTGTTGCTGTTTAATGCACCAACCTGTATACGACAATACACGCTTGATTTGAGTATTTTCGGTTCCGTTTTAACCTGAGTTAACCCGGTCTATCTGCCACTTTCACATCGAGCAGACACACACGGCGTTGACTTTGCTATGAGTGTGGTGCGTTCACTGTAAGCGCGGAAAGTTTAGGATTGGGAAAGTCGGTCAAACGCCCCTCCCACCTCAATGGAAAAGCGGTCTAGTGCCTGACCAGACTGAATAAACAGGTAAAGGAAGCGAAATAAGTGGGATTTCCCCTGAATAGGTACTAGATTTTTAGAATACAAATAGGATGCATATAGGCTGTGGTGATAAAGAAGTTTGAAAGGTGTTTTTTGGTTGCAGTAAGATAGTTCAAAATAAACTGACCCTAAACCCAGGCTGTTCTTATTGTAAGATGAGCATATGGCCTATACTTGTACTTATTTGGAGATGGAAAGAAACTAACTCGAGAAAAAGTCGCCTATGTTTCAGCAGATGGCCCAATGATTTTTTACTGTATAGTTTTTTGGTGTTCCCGAATGCACCACTTATGCACCCAAGGAAACCAGACACCATTTCACCCACATGCATTATGACCTTACACAAAACATCATCAAGTATTTTTGTTCTATAATTGTCTTTTGTGCATGGCCTGGTAACTGGGTGTAGTCCACTTTGGGCCGAACAAGAATTTCAGAAGGTGATTGTCGCTCCACCCTTAAAGACATGCATGTGTAATGATAATATAATATCCTCGCTGGGGCTTACTGTACATTTGTGGTATTCAGTGAAGTAATTCAAGTTATGTTGACACAACTGCACTGCTCTCCATGCAGAAATGCCTCCAACATAATTACCATTTAAATGTATATATGTAATCAGCCCATGAGGTAAAACAGTGTTAGAAATCTAACAATGGTGCAGTTATGTTGCTGAGCTATTTGAACTTTTCTATGACGTTATTCTGATGATAAGCCCCTTTGTGAGGTTTGTAAACGATATGAATGGGGCAAGTATTACTATCTTCTTAAAGTGGATAGACCAGAATTTTGAAAAAGGGGGCATTTGGCACATACAATGGCTCATTGTTCTCATATTCCCAGTTTGGAGAAGCAGACATGGGCAATGACACAGGGTTTGTGTTGTGAGGCTGTGAAACTTAGATACATCTTTACATTACAACACCCTGTACGGTCCTGTACAGCAGGAGCTCACCTGTTTGTCATTGTGTGCATTCAGAGAGTCTTCTGCAGATCTTGATGTGTTGCGTTTCTATGATCTCAAAGCAGTTAAAGTCCTTTTGCCCACAGAACTCACTGGATGTTGGCTCGTCAAGCCTTAAAACTTTGTAAACCTTACACATGTTTGTTGGTGAAAATCCCAAAAGAGTGTCAGTTTTTCTGGAATGCTCCAAACAGTAGACCTAATAAAGTGGCCAGTGACTGAATATAAATCTGTCCGCTTTGGATTACAAAACAGACATAAGCACCATATGTCACACAGCTGCTATTGTTGACGTAATTATATAGATTTTATAGATTGTAAACACTGACTCCAAGTGACCTCATCCAGTGTTTGACTCCAACACACTTCTCTGAAAGTATTTACATCAGTGTATTCAGGGAGGAGTTGACTTAATAATATCAACTTTCATTAATTGCTTTCAATGAAAAATGTACATTTGTCAAATCATTGCAATATTACTGCAATTTAAATCTTTTTATGCAAGAATGTAATAATATAATTTAAAATGTAGATTTGAAATACATTTGAAGAATAATTTGTCTTCTGGACATTTAGCAAAATGCATAGTTCATTATTATCTTCCTTCTGGGTCACAGGTGGCTCGAGACTACTGGAGCATGGGCAATAGACACACAGGACAATGGCCAGTTATTTGCAGGGCTAACACAGAGGCATACATAAAGACAATCATTCACTATTAAGTTCACAGGGATCATTTTAAAGTCACCAATTCTACAAACACATGGGTTGTATACCAGCTGATTAGAACCCACAGTGAGGCGGGGAGGATATGCAGACTCCACTATAATGCTGAATTCAGTGATATCGGTTCACCAGTGACCTACAATAATACATAAATGTGTGCCTATGCAATCTATATGTCTCATATACCAGATGTTAGCAATAAAACTCAATCAAGCTCAGTAAATCTTTGGCATGGATCAAAGATAATCACTATACATTGGTGGAGATGTGTCCCAATGAAGGCATATATACCCTTACACGTCTATGTCACACCCTGGTCTTTTTAAAATAAGTGCCTCTATAACTGCGCCTGTCCATTCTCACAGTCACTCGGGCTCACATGGGCTATTAAAATTCTTTCCAGGAGTCTAAACCAAGTACAAAACAAAGCGCGTGGCCTGAAGAGGTGAGTGACATTGGTCCGTGGAGGGCACAAAACAGGAAGTAGGACGTTTAAGGCTGATCGTATTTGCAAACTGACAGGGCATTTTTAAGATTAGGCAGAACAAAAAGTGACCATTTTGGTATTATGTGGAGAAAGTAGTTATTAACATTGTGGGAAAATGTTATGTGCATATTTATAATATCATTGATTTATGGAATAAAAGCCACAATAATCTAGTTCAGGGGTAAATGCTCTATATTTTCACCAAAAGTCCTCTTTGGTTGCATCTGTTTTCTGGACACGTATTTTAGTTGGATTATGTAAAGTCACAAGCAGTAAAAAGACTTTTTGGGCCAATTGAGAGGTAAGCTTGGGGGCCACAAAAAATTGCTCAGCGGGCCGCATTTGGCCCCCGGGCCATAGTTTGGACACCCCTGGTCTACAGGAATCCGAATACTTAACCATACAGAGAAAAGGGAAAACTGGTGCTTTTTTACAAGATTAGATTTAGTAATTACCAAGACATATTTATTTTAGGTTTCATTTATGGGGTCCTGGAAGCTTGAGGCCCTAAGCAGCTGCCTACTTTTGCCAAATCGTAGCACCGCCTCTGGGCAGGAGTTAGTATCCATGGCATTATCTCACAACACTTATATAGATCTTGATCCATATTGCAAAGGTTATGGTCCATATCCTGAAAGTTTACACACACTCATACCATTACCTTTGCATTAACTTACAAACTAACAAACCAGCACCAGCATTACCGGGAGGAAAAACTTCCTATGGACCTATCATCACGTGTATTGTGTATTTATTGCTTTGATTGTAGCTATTTTTCATTTCAGATTCAGTCTATCCATTTTGAATTTAGTGCAATTCTTTATATTGTTTGTGCAAAGGGATATTAGATTATAATATGACTTGAAACAGCAATTTGGTAATAAAGAAATCAAGATTGTTGCATAAAAATGTGTATTTCTTATTGCTTATGACTCATAAACGGGTGTAAATGTGTTTGTGTGCCATGCCCTAATCCTGCAATAAAACTGTCAACTTCCAGGGTGTACCCCACATCTGTCACAAACTGAGCTGGGACAGGCCCAAGCTCCCCACCCACCTGCTGCACATCCCAGTTTAACAAATACAACGTCCCACATCTGTGCTTTCTGCTGCTCCGGGGGAATTCAGTCACATTCAGGGAGCTCTATGATTAATGCAGGAGAAGAGAAATCCAGTGCGCTCAGAGACCTCTCGGGAACGATCTTCGTGACCAAGAGGAAAGTATTTCTAGAATCTGCATGCAATGTTATTCTATTGTTTGCCAAAAAGTACATAGATTAAATATGTGGTAAATAAGTAGGGTTAAAGAGTGAAGTTATACAGTTGAAATATTAGCTTCTATTAAAAGGTGTATTCCTTATTTTTTCTAAAATAAGCAAAAGTTAAATAGGATATATATATATATATATATATATATATATATAAATATCTGCCTCTATAACTATCTAATGTTCTATACCCCTTGTAAACAATCAATGAAGGGCTGCTGATAACACAGAAATTCAAGTAATCTCATGGTACTGTTTACAATCCATCGTTTGCGATCCCATGAGAACCACTATAAAAATATATATATATATATTTTCTTTCCGACTGGTTTCAAGAGCTGTTTAAACTCACTAACAATCGTTTGTTTGTAGATGATAGGACAAGTAACATTTGACCTCAAAGACCAGGGTCAAAACCCTTTGCATAATGTTTGTGTACTTTGTAAGTTCAGTGGGAAATGTGTTCTCCTCAGTGTGTAAGGACTGGGGCTAAAACTGCTGGGTCCCTCTATAAGACCAATCCAAAATACTGTTAGCAATACAAGTACAAAAAATGCAAGGCCAAAAGACGATGTTTTCCAATATTACACAGAACGTGACCCGTTGTCAGCACTAACTGAGTCAACGATTTACTCAACAAAGGCTGCTTCTGGGAAACACTGCCCGAAAACAGAGCTTACATTCATGACTGAGGCTCAAGAAAGCTGTGTATCATTGTGTCGTAGTTGTGTGAGGATTGTGGACTCACTTCCTCATGACTACGCCACTCCAGTTAGTCACAGCAAAGTGTTATTCAGCGGGTTTAGGTGTGAATATATTGGTCTTAAAGCTGTTGTTTTGTGCACCTCTCATTGCCCTTGTGATGAGGATAAGTTCATATTGTCTAAACAGTGGATCACTGGTGTTGAGTAAGCAAAAGAGAGACGAGAGTTATAACTAAAGTACCTAAAGTCATGTTTTAGTTAGCTTTGATCTGTATTGCATTGTGGGTTTTTTTCTTTCTTTCTCCTCATCCTCAAACCAACTAACTACTCTTTCACTGCATCCATAAATCTCCTCCTTGGTCTTCCTCTAGGCCTCGTGTCTGGCAGCTCTAATCCTCACCTTCACCATTCCTCATTTTCGACACTTATATACCACAAGTGTTATCTTGTTAGTGTAGACTACTTTACTGATTTGCTTCATGTTGCTTTGCTATATTTAAATATAAAAAATTTGATTATTTGAGTGAAGCAATGTTTAATCACGTTATGTGAGGCAGATGTGAGTATTGGCAGACTAGACCACCATCTGTGCCTACTTTAGATTCACCCTTTTTACATTCTTTGCCCCGTTGTTATATTACATTCCTCACTGTTCTTTGCAATCCCATCAACATTAAAGACAACCATGAACTTGCACATACGGTTGATTATTATTTCCATTGATTTTTTTTTGTTATTTTCTTTACAAAAAAACAGAAATTCCCACGACTGTATTATGTAATAAGGAGCAATTTGCTGCCACCTAGTGCCACAAATAGCAAACACATAGACCACAGTAAAAAGGGTACTTGACCATGACCTTTATGGTAAATGTACTTTACTGTACTTGTGGTTGTACATTGAAACTACAGTATCTTATTCAGACTACTGTACAAGTATGGTTTGAAATATGTAAGCAAGAAGTACTGTTTGGATACATTGTGTTACAGAAATAATGTACTAGTCGACATAGGCCCAGAAGGAAAATGTGTAACTGATCACAGCAGGATTTGTAGAATGTAACTTAATGTCTGTAATGTAATGAAAATATATGAAATTTCTCCTGCAAAAACACACAGTACCATGCCACAGTACCTCATTCAGTGTGTGTGTGTTTGTGTGTTTGTGTGTTTGTGGGAATGTGTTTGGAGGCACACTCCATTTATTGAACCTGACAATTGGAAGATATAAACATTAAACATAACCAGCATGTGCCACAGATCTCCAGCCCAATCTATACACAATTACAGTCTGTGTTGGCATACATCGTGGTCGTAACAAGGTCAAGCAATTAGCACCATCACGTTTCATAATGGCGTAATAACGACTCAAGTACAACTATACAAAGACTTATCATAAATATAAAGAAGAAAATAAAAGGATGATATTGGATTACAAAACTCACCTCTTCCCAGTGGAACAAATAAGAGGAAATGGTATCCTGCTTTGGGGACACTGAACAAAAGAAGAAGAAATGGAGGTGGAGCTGGAGGACCAAACCCCAATACAGGACACACAGGGACAGGTATTATAGAGAAATGAATCAAACAAACCAATTTTGTGTGATTATACAAGGATTGATATAGGGACTGGTTACATGTGTGTTAACCACAAGATGGGGATGATGAGGTGAAGAAAATTTGCTTCAAGGCTGTAACTACAGGAGAACATATATTTTTATTTCAGAGCTGTGTCCAGACAACAAGCAAGGTACAGAATAGTACTTAATTTACCAGTTGACACAATTAATATATAATTAGTATATAATCTATAGAAAGCCTAGCTGTATATCACTGTATATATTTTTTTACTTTATATTCAGTATAAATCTCCAAGGTGATCTTATTTGCCCCATTGACCTTGATTTGGCTACATCTTAAATGTTAAATGCTGACTGCTCAGACTCTCCATCCTGCTGGTTTTGCTGCCGTTATTACACCTACTACTCCTAGTACTGTTTGTTTGTATAGTTTTACTCCCAGATCTCCCCAGACGCTTCCCCCTAAACATGACCAACACCTGCTTCTGACACTGGGATGAGCCAAAATAATAGAGGAGAGGATCCAGGCAGCAGCTCAGGCTCCCTATGCATAAGGACAACAGGTAGGCCCTATAGGTGAGGTCCGGCCTATGGGACAGCTGTATATAGTGAACCATTAGTATAACATTGGTAGGTGTGAAACATACTATGAACATCACCAGTACTAACACGCTCATCACTACGGCTCGAGTCTTTTTGGATCGATTATCCACATTGGCTGCTTTAAGGGTTTGGATAACGCGTACATAGCACACCACTGTGATGCCCAAAGGGATGAAGAAGAAGATTATAGCATAAACAGGGAAAAAATATTTATAGTAGGATTGGAGCTTGTAGTCATCTTGCACATCGTGACAAGTGGTGATACCTAGTTCAGGCAAATGTGCGGTTTGTGGCGAGGCAAAAAGTGGGGCGACTCCTCCAAAAGCCAGGAGCCATATTGTACCACAGACGGCTGAAGCGGTCCGGGGGCTTCTCCATGTTAGAGAGTTCATAGGATAGACCACAGCCAAGAATCGGTCCACACTTATACAGGTGATAAGAAGTACAGAACAGTACATGTTACAATAGAAAGCCCCAGTCACAACCCTGCACATGAAGTCACCATAGATCCAGTCGTTTTTGTTGTAATGGTAGGCAATCTTAAAGGGAAGTAGAAGACCAAAAAACAGATCAGCACAGGACAGGTTGAGCATGTAGATCACCGCTGGCTTCCTAGGTCGGATAAAACGCACAAACATCACCACAGCCACAAGGTTCAAAGGGACACTCGCGGAAAAAACCAAAATGTAAAAAGTTGGGAGGAAGCGTGTTGCTAGGAAACCATGAAGGAACTCTTTGGCTTCACCTGAGACCGAGTAGTGGTTCGGTTGGTGTTTTTTCACTGGGAGATGTTCTGGGCTCAATCCCGAACCTGAATCCCCCAAACTGTCCAGCATAGAGAGGTCGAGGTAGTCCACAGGGTCGTCATGGATGGAGATAAGGTGACCAGAGAATGTCCTGGGAACTAGGGAAGAATCTTTACACAAAAGGAAAACAGCAGATCAGCAATCATACAAATCATACACATACATAGCTCATTGGCCACTTTATTAGGTAGACTGATTCCCCTGTTTGAGCTGCTTTAAGTGACTTCGGAACATGTTGGGTGGACCAGTATTTCAGAAACTGATGATCTACTTTTTTTGCATACAACCATGTCTTGGGTTTACAGAGAAAGGTTTGGAAAAAAATTATATTATCCAGTGAGTAGCAGATGTGTGGGCAAAAAAAAAGCCCTGTTGACGCCAGAGGTCAGACACTGGTTGGAGACATTAAAAAGGCAACATTAACTCAGATAATCACTTGTTACATCACGGTCTACATAAGACAATTTCAGAACACAGAAGATCACAAAACATGTAACAGGTGGGCCACAGCAGAACTACTTTAGGAGCCAGTTTATTAGGTACAAAGATTACCCATTAAAAGTGGCCAGTGTCTTGTTAGCAAACTTAAAAATACTTACCATTTTGAGTCCCAAAAGCAGAGCTGTGAAGAGTTATTAATAAAAGTTCTAGTAAAGCATAATCCATGGCTAAAATTTGAACACGCACTGAAGACTGTAAAGAGAAAACTGTACATATCAAAACAACTCCTCCCATTCTTATAGACAGGAAGTCATATTTGATAAAGTATTTCTACTTTACCAAAAATGTTGAGTCAAAACGTTTTTGTTTTTAGGCATTTTATTAATTTAAAATGTTGGTTAAGACTTTAATTAAAAGGCACATTTGGGCAACTGTTCATAAAGTAATGCAAACAAGCTTTTCTCAGATAAATTCATGCTCATATATAAATGAATATTGAATTACAAATGATCTTTTAAAAAATACATTACAATCACCACATAGAAATGATACAACATACAAAGACAATAACGTTTTCTTTTTAAGAGATGACATTTGCTCTGTTGATAAACTCTGCAGACCCATAAGGCACACTTCAAGTTGTTTTATCTGGTTTCCATTCATTTCCCGTAGAATTTTTTGTTCAGGAGAAAGATTAGTAAATTAACATTGATTTTGGCTTTGTCGAACATCTTCATGACTGACACGCCTTCATACTGCAGCTGAAGGAGGTCCTGAGCAACAAAATCATGAATAAAAACAAAGTCATAATACATTCTGTTTCACCCATTCACATAGTAAAGAATATTACAGTATATTTGTTTAAAATGTTCTTTCTGTTCACCATTTTGTGAACCAACTTATAACGAGTAGAAAGTGCTGTATGTTTTTGTCTGTGTGAATTGTTATCACTTTTATGCAGTAATGCCATCCAGTATAATTTGTAATCTCTGTTACATTTAGGGGAGATTATTACATTTGTATGTTAATGATATTTCTGTTAAGTACTGTATTTAAATTCTGTAACAACTGCAATCATTGTAACTGATCTATGATAACTATACTGTACATTTACCTGGAAATGAAGCTGGACTTTCTCCATCTCTACTCCAAAAAATTTGGCTTTGATCTCAAAATCTCCAACTTCCTCCGTGGGTGAAATGTCAAACATGACATTTTTGAATCTGGTGCAAGAAAAGAAAAAAATATATGCATCTAATGAATACAGTATAATATTGTGAATATATATGTCTGATTAATACAGATTACAAATATATATTAGTTATTCTCATTAGGGGTGGTGGGTAACTGGTTCTTTATCATAACTATAGGATATAGAGAACATATTTAGTCACCACAAAACTCGTCTTTGAACAGAGGGAGTAAGCCACTTGGAGAGAACCCACAGTAACAATGGAAAGACATGCAGACTTACTGGTTTGTATTAAGCCCTTCTATCTCCAGAATGACCCCTTTCTCGTGTAGACGTGCTGCAGTGTACTTCAGCGACTGTGGCTTCCACTTTTTACTGCCTTTGTCCTCTCCTTTGGTGTCCAGCTTTATAGATCTGCGTGTATTCCTGAAACCACACAAAACATAGGCATTTATCCCCTATTCAACAACCTCAACCAAAATAAGAGAATTAGAATTACTACTCACTTGCGATTGAGGTTATCCAGACAGGTCTTGATGTATGTGTCGTAGTAGTTCATCTGGTCCTGGTAAAAAGCTGTTTTGGAGTTCAGGGCTCTTAGCGTCTGCTGCAACTTCACAAGCTCTGCCTTTCTTCGTTGTCTGTAGCGTCTTTGGTAGCGAATGTCCTGTCAATTACAAGTTTATATTAATAACCATTAAATACTCGATCAGACAAACGTTGGTAGAGGTGGTACGGCTTCTTCTAGTGGTACTCAGGAGTAAATGTAATCTTAGATCCACTTTTGGTCTTGTTTTAGCCCTGCTCCTGATTATGAAGTGTGGAGCATTAAACCTAATAAAGTCCTGGTTTAGACCTGATCTAGACTTGGTTTAGTTCTCTTTTTGGCCTCGTTTAGTACAGTATTTTCCGCATTATAAGGCGCACTTTAAAGCCTTTAATTTTCTCAAAAACCAACAGTGCGCCTTATAATCCGGAGCGCCTTATATAAGGATTCATTCTGGTTGTGCTTACTGACCTCCAAGCGATTTTGTGTCACAAGGCGCTCAAGGCGCTCCGTCAAAATGTTTTGGTACGACTTCGGTAAACTACAAAGCTCCGGGAGTCAGGAGCGTCACAATGTTGAGAGTTATTGTGAACGCATTTAATAAAGTTTGACTGACTGACTTTTGTTTCGCTTAATGCACCTTATGGTCCGGTGTGCGAAAAATAGACCATTCACTGATAGTGCGCCTTATAATCCAGTGCGCCCTATTGTGCGGAAAATACGGTAGATGAAAGTTCTGCTATTATCCTGGTATAACTCATGTTTTGTCTTTGTTTTTTTATGCATTTATCATATTTGTTTATAGGTTTAGACATGAGTTAGTCCTATTTTTTTTTAAATAATCTTGAAAAGGCATATAAGTATATTTTTTAGAGGTGGTTAAGAGTTTTAGGAACCAATATGGTCAGTGCTGTACCTTAGATATGTCATTGATAAGGTCCTGGTATTTGTTTTCAGCAGTGACCATGCTGGCTTGTTCCAGGTTTCTCAAGTTTCTCAGGATCTTTCTTTTCTTCTGCTCGAGGGGCAGTTGACTGTCCTCCAGAACGGCCACGCTGCTCTTCAGGCCCTCGGGAGTCTGAGCGTCCTGCACCGCTCGCCTCTCCATTAGCTTTGTGTGCTCGAGCTCCTTCACAGTCAAATGGAAGTACATATCAGTGTCTCAAGCAATTCTAATTAACTGAGATACAGTTATCAACCATAGTACACAATTATACAGTGGTATCACCTGAGGGACTGTGGCTGATGTCTCCAGAATCTCAGGTAATGATTCACCAGGTTGAATTCGTACCACATCAACTATAAGCTTTTTAGTCCTACACAGACAAACAAAAACAAGTTACATACATGCATACACTCCCATGTGTTCACAGTATGTAGTTACTATTTCAAAACATTTGAATTCCCACTTGTTGCTGATTTGATACTGCAATGTTTTTGAACTACTGTACATGTCTACTAAAAAAACATAGTGTGACTTTGGGTAACTATTAAGGACTTTTGTCTCCATGAACAGAGACTGGTCCGGAGTTCCTTACAGGCAAGATAATGTGACCACAAACCACTTCCTGTTTGGACAGGAAATGGCAAAAGAGCAGGAAAGACATGCCACTGAGTGATAACAAAAACACACAAAGTACCATGTTTATCCAAAAGTGTGCAACACACTAAATGTGTGTTATTGTAGGACTTTTAACTACTACTTTTGATCAAGGTAAAAAAAAATCTATTGAAAACACACAAAATAATGACACATAAAGCTGTAAAACATTACAGTCAAAACGAACTGTCAGTGAAACTTACTTCGTCATGAGAGTTTTGACGTCTTTATCTTCTCCCTCCAGCAGCTCACATTTACTGGTCAGAGTCAGGGAGATTTCAGTCTTACCGAGTTGACTTAAAGCACTCTCTCTGTTTGGCTCATTTGGATCTACAGCTCCTATTTTTAAACAGTACATCTTCTTATACTGTATTATGTACTGATTTGTTTGTATTTTAGACAAAAGTCATACCGAGCAGTACTTCCACATCCGGCACATCTCCCAGGTCCTGCAGCAGCTCATGCAGTAGGTCGTTCTTGTCCGGAGAGATGGCCTCCAAATGCTCCAACAACAGCTGAACAGGCACACAGAGGAAACGTTTGTTTAAAGGCAGGAATAAAATAGAAAAGAATGGCAAAAAATGTTCAGCTGTAGTCTGGGTAACAATACAGTTAAGTGTTAAGTGTTTGCAGTGATCTGTTGGTATGCTTACCGAGTGTGTATTGATGATTTCTTCTATTGAGATATATATAATAGGTTTGCTTAAGGTCACCATGTCTGAATATTCATCTATATTAAATTTCTCCTCGAGTTCAGGAACATCACAAGCAGCCTGGAAAAACAGCCTGAAATGAAAAACAAAAAACACCTTTGTCAATATCTAAATAAATGCATAATCTAAAAAGGCCACACAGACCGTTTTAAGCAGTTTTAACCCAAATCCTCATCTTACCTGAACTTCTCGTATGTCTGTGATATGTAGTCGTTCATTGGTTTCATATGAGCATTCTCGCCTTCAAACAGTTTGTTAGCAGCAGCGTGTTGGAGCATCTTTGCCACAGAACCAAGGTTTCGACGCTGGTCTACATGCAGCTGACCTCCAGCTGACATGTCAATGATGTCAAAACCATCAGGAGCCACAATGGCCGGGTTCATGTAGCGGTAGTACAGCAGGTTTCCAACAATCTGTCCAAAAATATTTACTTTTAGGAAATGATGTAATCAGGTCATAGGCAGTTCCTATAAAGCATGGGTCAAGAGACAAAAAAGCAGGAGGACTCACTGCACCATAGTAAAGAAAAAACTCTACCTTCAACAGCTCATCCTCTGAGGCATCAGGAAACTTTTCATGGAGACTGTTCTTCAGAACCTTTGCGATGTACCTCATACCATAACTATAAACATATAAAATGACACATCAAATTTAAATTGCAAATAAACGTGCAAGACAATGATATACTAAAAACAAATGTACTACTTTGCACTTTCTCACATGCTTCCTTAGCACCACCTTGTGGACAGTAGTTAAAAGATATGGGTACAAACGGACGCAATATGACACACAAAAAAAGAATTGTGCATTTTTTGCTTTTAACCGTCAGGCTTAAGCCAAAATACACCAAACTCACGGGATATTGTCAAGCGAGGACACGATAGAGTTCAGCACTTTGTCAGTGGCTGAGCGGAGAGCCTGGCTGGAGGCCTCGAGTCTGTTACGCACTTCTTCATGAGACATGGCCTGCTCTGGAGTGACATCATAAGGCAACTTACTGCAAAGAGACATCAGGTTTAGTTATCATTAGTCAGTGCCATACTATCACTTTACACTGTCCCACCTGGCCTCTCCTGTAGCAGTCTCCAGCTGGTTCACCCAGGCCTTGTACACATCCACAGGGTTGGTGTTGATGCCTAGACTCTTGTTTTCAATGATGTCCTTCACCACTGGAGCCAACAGCTGCCTCAAAGTGTTATGACCGCGAGCTCCTCTGTTGAAACTCACCACCATCTTGATCACTGTGGGGTTTCCAGTCACTATTTCATGGATTTGATCAACCTTAGACCTAAGTCACAGGGAAAATGAATAATTCATTCTAACTTGGAAAAGTAGGGTTAAATATTACTTTGGGCTCATCTCTCACTTGATTTCCTCCTCCAGTGCAGTCTTAAAGAGCTTGAGGAGCAGATATTCCTCTCTCTGGTTAGAGGCATAGTTGTACAAAGTAAAAATTACAGTGTCCATAAATTTTGTTGATTTGTTTTGGGGCATCTGGAAAATGAGCTTGGCCAAATAGGATGGGTTAGTCTGTGAAAGCAATAGATAAATAGTAGATTAGAGTTTTTGTTGATAAATAATGAAATAATGTATGGATTAAAAAGTGCTTGTGTTGATCCACCTGCAGAAGGTAAAACAGATGCTGATAGGCTTCAAGTTTTCTTCTCTTGCCTTTACTCAGGCCTTTAATACCAAGCCTTTCTCCTGAACCAAGATCCTCTGAACTAGACTTCTTCAGATCCTTCATTTTCTTATTATGGGAGACCACATCCTTAAAATAAAAATGTCATTAATAAAAAAAAATCTGTCTGCATTAATTGAGTACAACTGAGAATTGACATTGTTATCACAAGACCAGCTATAGATGTGAAATAAAATGAATGCAAACCTGCAGAGAAATTCTGTTCTTCACAAGTAAACCAATCTTTATGTCCATAAGATTCAGGTCTTTTTCCATTTGCTGATTAGATCGAATCTTAGTCACAACTTCTTCTCTGAGTCGTGTGACCTCCTGCTCCTCTTGCAAATCCAATGGGCTTTGCTCCAAAAGATGAACAAATTTACGCACCACTGACAGAGGAGGGTTGTTAGCTCCAGCTAAACAAAAACACAATTACAGTCAGTTTTAGGTATTGCAATAAATGTAGTACTTTTCAATTAAAATGTAATATTTGTTGAAATGCTACTCACTGAGTGTTCGGTAATCATCTCTGGCTTTGTTGGCTTTTAGAAAAGCCTGGATTTTCACAATTTCTTTTTCCTAAATACAAAAATAGTAATTTGTTAAAACAGCATTGAATCCAAAATATATGAAAAGCAGAAATGGGACGTACGTGATCTTTGAAGAACTGTAACCTCTTGTTGTATTTTCGTTTCGCTTTCCACATTTTCACAAGGGACTGGATCTAACACAGAGATGTATTGTATGGTTGTTATATCACACAGTCATTTTAAAGTGTTTATAGGGTTAGATAATTACCTTCACAACAGATTCAACATTTGTTTTTAACACATTCATCCTCTCCTTGTACTCCTTTCTCTGTTTGTAACCTTTCCAACCGGCCTAAGAGAAGAGAACAGTAACATATTAAGCATATGTAATAAAAACATTAAAACATTAGCCTTGTACAGTACATCCACCCTTTACCTGCAGTTTTACCACCTGGTCCTCGTGCTGACGCAGATAGTCCATTCTTTGAGCGAGTCGCTTTCTAACAAGAAAACCTCTGACTCGAGCTTGAAGCAGGGTCACCATATGTTCATTGGCCAACCACAACTGTTCCCTGTTATACTCTGATGTCACACAGCTAACAACACCCTGTAGGAGGACAATGAAATCTAAGGTGATATGTTTTATTCAACAGAAAAAGATTATGATACTGTATTAAAGTCCATTAAATACCTGAATTTCTTCTTTACTCAAATGCTGATTGTTGCGCTCCAAGTCTTCTGGCTCCACCCACGTGCCTTGTCCATTCTCAAGGTTGTAGTAGTAGTCGTATCGATCTTGTATGCAATGTTTCACCCACATATTTTCTGTAGCATCTTGAAAAGGGCAGATAATAAGTTAATATTCATGAATACTCAATTATTTACGCTTTGTCATATCAGTTACCTTTATTACACTTATTTGCTTGTTTTTGTGCCAGCTCTGTTTGGTATGTGTCCGCACATTCAGGGAGTACAGCCTTCAGTCCAGCAGAGGGCGCCTGCATGGCCTCCAGTGTATTCTGAGCGTTTCCCTCAGAAATTGTTTGGTTGATATGAGCTATTGCTGCAGCCACTGTCAAAAACAGTTGGGTAACAAAACTGTCACCATAAGCATGACCATACAAAATGTCCACATTAATGTATAGAAATGGTACATACTTGAGAGAGCTTCCTCTTCATTTTGATTGGCTGTGTCTATAGCATCTTGAATTTGGTCCAGCCACAGAACCATGGACTCATCCCCCGAGTTCTGAAAAACATATTAAGATCAATATATTTCTTCCTGTTAGACTGATTGATTTAAATGTATTCAAATTACCTTATATGTTATTTGTGTTAGTGTTATGTTGTTTTATAAGTGCCCCATTCTCAACTATCATTTACAAAAACATTAACATTGTTAAGACTAAATATGTTTTGTGTCTTACTGTTTTTTTTACAGTTTTTTCATCATGTTAGGATCATAATTTTCCCCATGTTTCAACCACTTTCCTTTTGTTCCAAAGCCGAGGTCAGAGGAAGGAAATGGTCCATTTCTAATAGTAGCTTTAGCTGTATAAACATCCTTTCTATCAATAAAAACAACAACAGTGTTTATTCAGCCCAGGGGACATGCCTTAAGAGATACTCTGTGTCCACAGTTCAGTGAGAAGTACTCACTGCTTATAAATACAAAAGTGATCAAAAGCTTCTCTAATTAGATTGTGCGCCTCTAAATCGGGCTTTTGATTTTTATACATTGAAAAAGTTATATATTTTTTTAAAGCATCTTCTTTTTGTGAGATCATGCTCTGTTGCTCAGGGCACCTTAACCACAAAACATAATTTAATGTGATCTCTTATTGTTGAATGCACTTTTAAACTAAAAATGTAAAACAATGAAAAAGGGTTTATTTATCTCTTGTGGGCCAACCCCACTGAGTCATTGGACAGTTTCTGACGCAGTCAAAGGGGAATTCAGTTTTTTAAGCCTGGACAGGAAACATGCTGAATACACCATAGGCCAGGCTTCCCGTACATTAGCAGGAAGCCCAACTACAGCTACATGCACTGCCTTTTACGCTACAGCAGAGATGGCAAACAGCAAGCCTTTTTACAAAGAGAAGCCTACCATTATTATTGAAGTAAGTTAAAATAGAAGGGCGCAGGGTCAGCAACATCTGGTCATTGCAGAGCAGAGGAATATGGCTGGACTTCTGTCTGGATTACTTATCTTTGTTATGGCAACACTGACCATTCAACATAATGGTGAGTTCAAGAAATGAGGAAAAACAGTGACATTACGGAGTTGGTTAACGTGAGCTTCTAACTATGTACGTGTTTATTTTATTGACTTTCTACATCCTTTGCCACTGCAGGTGACAGGAAGATGGCAACCGACCTGTCTCCGAAAACCTTCAAATCACGGACAAGCAAACTCAACCACACAAGACAGAATATAACTGCAGTTGACCTTGAAAACCCCACAGTTGATGTTCGAGCAGAAGATCCTGCAACAGCTTTCACCACTGGAGTCCTCAGCAACTGGGTCATTCCTTCAGCCTATGTACTGTCTATGCTGCTGGGTGTCCCGTCTAATGCATACATTTTGGCGTTTTTGAAGGTTAAGATTAAGGAGAAATCCCAGTCGACCATAATTCTGTATCTAAACTTGGCATTATCGGACCTGTTGCTTTTGCTTTCCCTGGCGTTGCGAGTGCATTATCACGTCAACGGAAACAACTGGATTTTTGGGGAGATTTCCTGCCGACTGATCACGGCTTTGTTTTATGGGAACATTTACTGCTCGTCTCAAACCATTGCGTGTATAAGTGTCAAACGTTACTTCGCTGTAGTTAAACCGTTTCTGTACCGGCGACTGGCCACAACCTCTCTGTCAGTGTGGACATGTGTTATTGTGTGGTTTTTGTTCGGAGCGGCCATTGTGCCTGAACTTCTGGTCAGACAGAGCTACTATGTCACTAAGCTGGGGATTGTTACATGTCATGATGTACTTCCACTGGACGAGAAACCACATTCCTTACTGGTCCCATTCAGACTGGGACTGGTCTGTGTTGGATTCATAGTGCCATTCCTCATTTGTATTTATGCTCATGTGTCGGTGGTGTACCACTTAGGGCAGTCTGGTTGTGACTGGAAAAACTTTATAAAGGTCAGCAGCCTGGTTTTTGTTATATTTGTGATATGTTTCTTGCCCAGTGGCATCCTG
>JAVQKC010192086.1:0-12500 GCA_036025475.1 Philypnodon macrostomus | reverse complement strand
AAGACAACATTATCATTACAATATTTTATCGGACATAAAACTTTAAGCTTGTACTGTCACATATTCTCTAGTGGAAATTAGTGTTTGGGTGGTCGATAGGGTCAAAATATATATTTTTTTTTAGCCAAGATCTCAATTTTAGTTGAGTTTTTTTGTTATATGCAGAAGACGCCCGCTATCTGTGTCTTTGTAAAACCTTTAAAAACTACACATTCACAGTACATCCAATCCGATGTTCATCATGATACTTTTTTTATTAATATAAACACTGTCATTGTTACACAAAAAAATGACGATGAAGAGCAGAACGTGAATGATTGTACTGTATCACGATTCAACGACCTTCCCTGATTATCAGATCGTCATAACTTCATGAGGCAGTGGCGCAGTGGGTAGGCGCTCGCCCTTCAACCAGAGGGTCGGTGGTTCGAGTCCCTGTCCAAGCACACACTGCCGTTGTGTCCCTGGGCAAGACACTTAACCCACAGTGCCTATGAATGAATGTGGTTGTGTGATTGGTGTTTGGTGGAGGAGGCCATGCTCAGTGTGCGCCAGGGCAGCTGTGGCTACATAAATAGCTTACCACCATCAGGTGTGACTGAGGAGTGAATGAATAATAAAAAAAATATATATGTAAGTGCTTTGAGAAAGCCTTGGGCATTGTAAAGCGCAATATAAATCCAATTCATTATTATTATTATTATATCACGATACATACTTTTATCGCTGTATCACACACGCCTACCTTAGCGTTTTGTATGTTAACAATAAGTAAAACCAAAACAAAGGCTGTTTCATCAAGAACATTAATATATTTCTACGTAGGGCAGTGGCCGTAAGAAAAACTGGCATTTAATGAGGTGTGACAACTGCAAAAACAGACTGAGGTGGGTGGACATAATAGACAGTGTGTTTGTTAAACAGTGGGGCATGTGTCTGCAGAGCTGATGAATGTGAACTGGGCTTACCTTCGGGAGACCCACCGACTCCATGGCCCTCAACCACTGCACTGTGTTGTCTGTGTGTCTGAAGTGGAGGCCTTTGCTCTGGAAGTCAAAACAGAACCATATAAACCACTGAATAGTAAATGTCGTATACACATATTCTGTACATAACATTAGAGACTATAGCTGGGCAATTTGCCATTTGTTTTTTATTGTATAAAAAACATATACCGTGATCAGGGCTTCACATTAACACGAGCTAACCTGCCAAATGCTGGTAGATTAATATTTTGGTAGGTAACACATTCACTTTCACTAGCCACATTGTACCATTGGTTTTAATACAGTCATAATAGTCTATAGGCCTGTTTATATAAACCCAGAGTAAGTCATTATAATATAAGGAGCCTTAACATAAAAAATGTCATTTGGATTAGGTATTCATAATTCATATACAATAATTCATATACAATAATCAATCAATCAATAAATCAATGTCTAATCAAGTGTCTTCTGAATGTTACACTGTAATTTGGAAATAACGTTTTTAATCAAGTAAATGGTGGCTAGTGAAAATCATAATTGGCTTGTAGTAAATAATTCCACTGCCACAACAACCAATGAACAGGAAAGTTCATTTCAAGCCCTGACTGTGACATTGGTGAATGGAGAACCTACAGGTTTTTTAAATTATAACCTTCACTTAATTTATGTGATTTTTATTAGTTTGCTTTGCTGCAGTACACTACTTAAAAACTACATTGAATATTATCCATTATTTTGACCAGTATTCCATATTGTATTTGTATTGTTTGCTTAAGCAACATAAACACGTTATCAGCTTGACCACAACTAACAGTATATACCAATAAGCATTCATGGGAATAAATGTTATCACTGAACGTACTGAAAAAGGCAACTTCTGAAAAATCTAAAAGATATATTTTTTGGTTCTATTGTCCTAGTCCTACAAGAAAAAAAAATCAGATTTCAAGATTTTTTGTGTTTGCTTGACTAATGAACAGCTGCATGACACAGTCACACACCCTCCTGCTGTGAAATATCTGGGACCAGACTTCCTGTGAACCATGATGCAAGCTTTGTTCAAGAACGTAAATAAACTCTACATGCCAAATGTGAGCTGGGACCTTTCACCAAGAGGTACAGCTTTTATTTCTACAGAACATTTCACACATTTCACATTTTTCATTAATTTAATGTTGTGGATTTATATTATATTTCCTTTTCAGTTATTGTTTTGATAATCAATAAAAAATGTCTGAACTATAATGGAGATCTACCTTGTATCGGGACTGATCCCTGTCGTAGATTCTTTTCTCTGACACCATTTTGGGGGCAAAGAACTTCGCGAGTTTGCCCAGATAGACACCATTTCTCAGGCCCTCCTCCAGTTCTGTGGTGGGAGGCAAGTCTTCCTCCAAACAGGCCTCCATCCATCTGAAAATACATAATAACTTTATTAGGTACACCAATTCTGCTAGGCAAGATAAACCTGCAGCAATACCATACGTTTATGGTTACATTGCTAAATACACTTGCAGCTAAACTAGACTTCCTGGGTATATAATATTCAGCATACTATGATGGTCATGTACATGCTGAGAAGCTGTGGTCAGAGACATTTGTAAAACTCTGCCAAAGAATTAGTGAATCATTTGTGAACTCAGTGAATCATCCCAGCTGACAATGTGTTACACATTATCTTCACCACCAGGGACTAACACTACATTAGACTCTGTAAACCTGCCCTGGATAAGTCCAGATACAACGTAGGAACAGGGATTTTTGACATTGTTTATATGTGTACAACACACAAGAATAATGGCTGACTGTATAAAAGTTAATGTAGATATATATTGCTCATGGCAGCCTGTCACTGCTTTCTTTGGTACTCCCCCTTGTGTTTCCATTGTCAGCATGTTTAGTGTAATTTAAAAAACTGCTGTGTGGCTCATAAAGGTCTACTAATCAGAAACTGCCATTGTGTCCTTGAGCAAGACATTTCACCCCTCTGAATGAAAGTGTCTAATTGTGAGTGTAGTGGTGGAGACGATGTAGGTGTGGCTGCCACCTCAGTCTGACCTAGGGCGGCTGGGGCTAGAGAGATAATTTACCACCATTGTGTGATTGTGAAGTGAATAATCCACTCAATTGTTAAGTGTTTTGAGTGTCTAGAAATGCAGTATATGGATAGATGTTACAACTGTATTAAGACAACTTTGATTTTAACACAATTATTGTTGAATTTTGACAAAGAATACTGCCATCAGAAGTATACTGCCAACAGAAGTATACTGCCATCAGAAGTATACTGCCATCAGAAGAATATTGCTATCAGAAGAATACTGCTATCAGAAGAATACTGCCATCTGTGTCTTCATAAAACATTTTAACTGCAAATTCAATATAATCTAATTTCATTATCATATTACTCAATACTATTTATTTTTCTTAATATGAACACTGGCATAGTTACAGTAAATGAGCAGTGTAGAGCAATTCAATGATCTTCCCACTTCATATCAATACAATCTTCAATTGCCATATAGCATTATTACTAAATCCATCAGTAAATTTAACTAATAATACATTTAAATACTAAGTGACCAAAAGTGTCCTGTGAAACTTTACTTCCTGTGTATAGGACAATGTGAGGTGAGCTTGTCCTCTGCACTATAGGATCTGCCGTAGACCTGTTTACAGCTCTCTAAAGCAGGACTAAAGCGAGACTAAAGCGGGTCTTCCTGTCATTGTCCCTCAGCACAACAAGACTTGGGGCTTTTCATACTCCGCAGAGTCAACACCACCATTAAACTTAAACTTCTTAGCTCCGAGCCACAGTCACAGACACACACCGTCCTCTGAAAAGCTTGCGTCATGCATCTTAGTCATGAGTTTACAGCACGTACCGGTACATGAATAATCTAGGGCATATGTGGGGCAATGCTCGGTCTCCAAAATACAATAAAGGGTCAACAAAAGAAAAGGCCTAGTGGTCTAAAATGCAAAAGTTAACTATCAACTGTTTACTCTGCTGTCGGGGTACAAAGTCTCTTTTACAAACTGCTGTATGTGGATGACATGTGGAGATTTGTGTCTAGCAGTAGCTCATAACAAAGGGACACTGATTACAAGCAATACAATAAAAATAAAAATAAGAAAAAAATCATACTAACAATTAGAAATGTTCACTCAAATGCACCAAACATGATCAGCTTTCAATGACAAAACCATAAACTAATCTTAACATTATAATATAAAGCATTGTGTGGCCACTGAGGGACTTTTTTCAAAATATGCAAATTCATTCAATTGGTTTAGCATCATTCCCAAGTGTATTAAGAGTTGCCCTATTGCCCTGTTGATTTGATTTAGTGCTGACTTTCTGACCTCAGATAACCTAATCCCACACTGTGCAGTTGACAGCTCCATTAGAAGTGTGCCTTAATCCTAATTCCACTTGACACATTTCCCAGAATAGAGGCAGAGAGGAGTAGACAAAAATCAACACAATCAAAAGTGAAACTGTAGCAGGCTGGCATCTCCGAGCGGTTACTTTCAGGTTAACCCTCACCAAATATTACTGAAGCGTTTCATAACCGTTTCTGTGCATGTCAATACTATATTTGATGTGCCTACTTTTTATTTATGGACCCTACCATTTTTCAAGATTTTATAGACAATGTATTAAAGTAGTAAAATCTGTCACTCAATCAAGGACCAATCTGTGACTAGGTGAGGCAACCACAAACCAACTGTGCTAAGCAAAAATGTGCAGTGCCAGTTTCTCCAGTTCAGGTGGATGCTCAGCTCAAGACAGGAAGTGGTTACGTTTCGGATTCGCTTAACCCCACAATAAAATACATTGTACTTGATTCTACTTTTGAACAAGTGGTAACTAAATCGAGTAAGCGTGCTTTAAGTCATGCATTACCCAAAAGGTAACTCTTTAGTATACTGTTGAATACGCAATAATGTGCAAATGTTAGGCCTGGTTTAGCTCCACAAAACTGGTCTTTCTGGGATAAGCACAAAGAGACAGAAAGATGTGAGGAGCCTACAATTTCTTTACTTAAAATGTGCACGGTACTTAATTTCCACCTGAATAGAAGCTACGAGCACAGAAGAAATTGAACCAGGTTTTCCACAAAGTCAGCACTAGTACTAATCATGTTATCATTGCTTACAGCACAGTGCCTTCACAGTGCATCATCTCTTCTTCTATTACTTGCGCTTGACTACTTTGTGATTATATGAGCCAGATAGGAGCTTTGTGAAATTATTGTGTTTACCTTTAGCTTCACATTCAATTTTTTTATCATTCAAAAAAGGCCTTATTTATTGAAAACACCTATTGAGAGCTGTTGCCTTCTCTCTGCTGAAGAAGTCCTTATGCTTTTATGGCCCTCGTCCGCCCCTGATTAACACCCCCCCTTAACAACAGCAATGCAAACAAGGCTTTACCATATACGTACATGGTTGAAAGTTGAGTTGGCATAAGAGGTCCCCTTTAATATGTGGATTACAAGACAAATATACCCAGGGAATGATAATATTATTTGAATCTAATCAAACAACACGCCCACCTGAATGCCTGTGACTATTATGTGTGGCAGTTCAAACACGATCCTCTTTCTTACCTCTTGGCTTCCTCTAAGTGACACAGGTATTCATAGGCGATGTTCTGCCGCCTCCGTTCATCCATCTCCTCCGCTGACAACCGCTCGTCATCCTGAATGGCTACAAGGGAAACAAATGACTTAGCAAACAAACAGACTGACAAAATGGGAGTGATACATGCTATTGTCTTGTTCCGTCACTATACGTTACCATTTCTTACCATTACGTTCTATCAGAATCATTTGTGGTAAACCCTGTCACTGATTCACCACTGTTCACTTTCTTGGACTACTTTTGGTACCAACCACTGTAGATTGAAAACACCAAAACAACCCACAAGTGTGAGTTTGGCAGCGTCGCCATATTGTGATATTATCGGTATCGAATTGTGAGGTACCTTGAGCCCTAAGACAGAGAATGCTGGTGCTTAAAAACAACACTGGTGCTCTTTTGGCCTTAATTAAGAGAGGAAATGTCCATGTCTTAGGAGGGAGGCGTGGTGACAAGTGACTACTGCTGAGTTGACCTTTACCTGGAGCTTAATGAGATCTCCTCCCACCAACGCTTCGAAGCCTTCTCTAATCCAATCAAATCTCTTTATTTCTGGCTGACTGAAGGGTCCGAGGGAAACCACTGAGCTTTCCCACAATACAAGAAAAAAAATCAATCGAGCTATTTCTATCTAAATGTTGAGATAATCTATTTTTTAGGAGACATAAATATTACACAGGAAGTAATGAGAAGCTGGTTAACCCTCTCCAGCACCTCGGCAGATAAGACGCTCAACTGCACTCTGTGATTTATACCATCTCTTTGAGTCAACTGGCCACTTTATTAGGCAGACCTAATATAGGGATGCGCCGATATGAAATTTCTTGGCCGATACTGATATTTCAATGACCAATTTGGCCGATACCGATATTTCAATGACCAATTTGGCCGATACCGATATTTCAATGACCAATTTGGCCGATGCCGATATTTCAATTATCAATTTGGCCGATATTTCAATGACCAATTTGGCCGATACCGATATTTCAATGACCAATTTGGCCGATGCCGATATTTCAATGACCAATTTGGCAGATGCCGATATTTCAATGACCAATTTGGCCGATATTTCAATGACCAATTTGGCCAATGCCAATATTTCAATGACCAATTTGGCCGATGCCGATATTTCAATGACCAATTTTGTCTAAAGTTAGACATTTCCTTTAAGAACAACAGACTAACATTATCCATCTGTAGAAGCCGATACCAATATTAGTTATAAGTGTAAATATTGGCCGATGTTGAGCCGATATATCTGTGCATCACCAACCCAAAGTCTTCTGCTGCTGTTGCCTATTGCTTCACATTTTGTCATCTAGACTTTGATATGATGCATGGAAACACTGAACTAATGTTGCTTTCAATTGACCAGTGTATTTTCCATTCTCTGTAGACCCGGGACATGGTTGTGAGTCAAAATCCAAGTAAATCATCCATTACTGAAACCAACGATCCCCTTAACACCAACAAAGTCAGTTAAATCCCCTTCTTCGAACTCTGGCAAGTTTGTCTTGCACGTATAGGGCTAAATCCACTGGCACGATGCAATGTGTGGGTCTGATTAACGGTTTGAGCACACAAGGGAAGCAGGTCAAAAGGTCTCTCTAATAAAGTGGCCGGTTGACGTAGTAAGTTGCACACTTGATTGATGATGGGGAGTGCTGCCTTGCTTCACAGTCAATACATCACTGGCCTAGCCCTGTCCAGGACACAACTGTGTGACACTTCCATCAAAAGTAAAGGAAACCCCATTTTATGCACATGACACAACCCAGTGCACACTTCCTGGAAACATGTGTGTACACCGTCTCTACACCAATCATTATATTTACCCTTCAGGATGACTTTGTTGCATATGGCCATAATGACTGTGACTCAAGCGTTTGTTTGTGAAATCATATCAGAGGAAACTCCCAATTGAGATGTCTTTGCTTCAAGGTGGGAGCCTCAATAACAAAAACATAAACTATACTAAGGTTAGGGTGACATTGTAAGCCATGCATTATTCCAAAACAATTTATAACTTAGTGGAGATTGCATAAGCTTGTTAACATGATAAGGCTGACTTACACACAGTGCCCTGTCTTTAACACTGTGCTGGGTTTCGTGACTTAATGTAATCACCTCAAATGAGTAGAAACAGTGGCAGTGTGCAAATCAAACAATACAGTTGAAAGGATTACCATTGATTTGTCTTATCTTTGAAATTGTACTTTGCTCCCAAGTACTGGTCAGTTACAATATATATATAGTAAAATCCTAACTGTGGCAATAAACTTTCCAATTGAATTTGCAATGTTTTGGAAATCTCTTTCTTCAGAAGTTACTGCTCTGCTTGCTATCACAGTAAATAAAATGTTAATGGTTAACCGATGAAAGTTTAGACACGCCGATATGTTGCCAGATATGCAGGCACCATTGTTAAATAAATAAAAGATCCGGGAAGGCTTTCGGCACAAGGATTTGATTAGTTTAGTTACTGATGCACAAATAGTAGCCATTTTCTACCGCATTTTTATTGTATTTTTTGTTCTATGAATTTCTTGTACGATAGTCACTGTCATAGCTTGATCCACCTCTTCCTGAAGGTGAGATGAGATACCACCTGTTACTCATCAAACATCAACAAAATAACCTACACCATTTTACGTTTTTCATTGTCAGTAATATAAAGTCAGACAGTATCTACTCGGCTTTACCATTATCACGTTTCAAAAGTCCTTTACTTACTTCCATAGCGTGGTTTTTGTAAAGTCGTCGTTTCTTCATGGTACATCCTGCCTCCTTTCCACCGCTATTCAGCACGTATCAACAAGTGAAAGTAAGTTCACTCAAACGTCAGTAGTGCAGAGCAAAGCCAAACGCACCAAACAAATGTAGTGTTTTTAACTGGAAATGGCACACGGGTCCTTCAAAAACGCACTGTCACACGTTACGGGCCAGCCCCATGGTGTGCGGCTCGCTGGCCTGACTTGTGAACTTCAGAAGCCGTCCCAGTGGCGTTATCTTGCCCCCTACCTGAGACAAACTGAGGACAGACAGGTTAGCGGAGAGCGCCACCTGCTGGTCAAAAGCGTGTACTGCGTCTGCTTGTATTACGCATTGAGGAAAGCTCTACATTCAACCACATATAACTGGAAAAATACTACTTCTAAATGGGTCGTGTTGTGGAAATGCATCTTTACTGAACAGGACAAACTTAAAAATGGTGTCTTGGATTTCTTTGCCTTAGGTTGGCTAAGTAGTTTTAGGTAGCCTAAATGTAAGCTATAGCCAGACTAGCTAGATAGCGGTCACGTATCATGAAGGACCAGAAGTGGGTAGAGTAGCCAATATTTATATTCAAGTAAGAGTATCGTTACTTCAAAATAATGTTACTCAAGTAAAAGTAAAAAGTACTCATTCACATAATTACTGGAGTAAGAGTAGAAAAGTACTGGTGAAAAAACTACTCAAGTCCTGAGTAATGAGTGTAATGTCTGATTATTTCTTTAATTTTGTGGTAGTAAAATAAATGATAATAAACAGATTTTGATATTTTCAAAAGATAAACTAAAAACGTAAATAATATTTTTAAAAATTAAAACACAAGGCACAGAATTTCTACATCACATTTTTCACATAAAGCTGTTCTTACATGACACACAGAGGTGGGTAAAAGTACTCTTACTCTTTCTAGATTTCCAAGATTTTACTTAAGTAAGAGTACAGTTACTACAAAATAATATTACTATCTAAAGCTACTCTATGGACTACAATTTATTGAAAAAGTTACTCAAGTAAATGTAACTGAGTAAATGTAACTGAGTAATATACCCACCTCTGCGAAGGACCAACATTTGCTTAATTAAAACTTAAATAAGTAAATATAGAAATGACTACTTTAATGGCAAAAATGAAACAAAATTGTGTCCCAAAAATGTACACACAATCATACTTTCTTTTTGTTTAAATGTGTTTTTATTTATTCATCATTTTGTTGTTTATACTATCCTCATTTATTGTTTATTCTATATTTTGTAGTTAATGTTTGCCATATGTGAAATAAATGCAACATGCCCTTTGCTAGAGAATTTTTTATTTATAGATTTTCAGCAGCAGTCTGCACCCCTGGCTTTTTCAGTTTTACATAGTTCACAGGGCATCTTTTGGCAAGTATAGTTCACTCACTCCGTTAAACACACAGCATCATCATCCACGGACAGGCCCTTCACAAATATATTTTCTCAACAATATTCTCCACATAACTCTATATAACGATTGGTCAGAAACAAGAGTGGTACATTCACATTTTTTCTTCCAACAAAATATAAATATTGCCATTTGAATTTACATCAAAAACACAAAGCAAGAACAGTTTTTTTTTTGTCTTACACACATGCAAGATTGGGCACACTCACACACAAATAGACAAAAAAGCAGGTGGAGATTTTGGGCTTGAAGCCAAGGACACACAACAGACATACAACATGGATACATAGAGATAACTGCCTGGACAAACAGATGATTTAGCCAAAGTCCACCAATGGTCAGAGATTTGATATGAACAATATATACACCTATGAATGCACGCACAAGCCAATATATGCATCACAATATGAGTCACAACTGTCTTCTTCTTTAGGCACACTCACACACACATAAATACAGTACATAAAACTAAAAACAATAAATAATAGGAACATTTTTTTACAAGCCATACAGATCAATTATTCTTTCTGCCAATAACAAAATCATAAACATAGGACAGAATTGCTTGCTATACTTTTAGATATTTGCAAGATGTCAAAAAATATTGTAACTATCTCATCAAAAATATTATATGTGCAACAACAGCACATTTTACTTTATATTTCCAAATAATATCTGAGGAATTGGTCAGAATAATGATGAAAAAGCACATTTATGAACATACATACAGTACCAAGGTGTAGCCTGTGTTCTTGTAGCATCTTAGTCAAAGATGGCTGCTTGGAAGAAACATTTACCCACCAATACAAATAAAAAAAACACAATAATAGCTTATGGAATGTTAAAATAAATAAATAAACACTGAGGTATTTTTCACAAGCATGGTCTGGACATTGAGATGGCCAATGTATTAGGCATACCCTGCTGAGACTGCTGCAGAAGCTCATCTGCTTCAAGATTGTTGTGTGTTCAGAGATGGTTTTCAGCAGAACCTTGTTGAAGCAAGTAGTCATGCATGTACTGGGATTTTCACAGACAGCAAACTTTGGGGTTTACAAAGAATAGTCCACAAAATTAGTTAATGTCCACAAAGCAGCAGTTTTGTGGTTAAAATACCAGGGTAGGTATAAGGTGTACCTAATAAAGTGGCCAGTGACTATACAGTTTCTGCACATTTTTAACATAACTAGGACAGAGGTCAGCCGAAATTACTCTAGTGTGTATTGCATTAACATTGAACTTCACTGGCATGTCAAAAAATACTTTGGCACCTGTCTACACATTAGAAAATATAATAGATGTATCAAAATACTGTATGTCTGGCTAACCAAAAAATGAACATCAAAATAACTTAACTCACATCCAGACAATGCTGTATTGGCCCCATTATTGACATATATACACTAAACACTATTATGTCTATGTGGCGTTCCTGTCTCTTCTTAACCACTGGACACCACATGACGGAGGGTAGGCTGCTCCACTTGAGTAGAGGCACATATAAGAAAGGCCATTCAGTAATTTTGAAAGAACGCAGCATGGCATGTAATCATCATCACTGCCTCAAGCAAAACAACACAAAGCCAGAGCAGCGGAAGAGCCCGCCATGGAGCTTTTTACGATAATACAATGTGTGGCAAGATAATATAAAATGAAATAAATAACTTATATTTGCTATAATCTCTCTTGCCATATGGCTTTTAAAACATGAATTATCGTATAAAGGATTACAAAAGGCTTGGTGTTTTGAAAAGTTGTGTTTTAGTTAGCAATGGCATGCATAGTCAAAATTGAAAGTGTGACTGACGTGTGATTTGATGTATGTAGAAACCCAGTTAATGTTGAGTAGGTATCTTGATAGTAGCTGTACTGTGTCTTGATGAAATCCTAGGTGGGTGTTGTGGCCAGCTGCTAACATCTGTGTGGTGTATAGCTCTGTCTGATCTTCTATTCCCTCCAAAGTGGCACACCAGACTGGCACTGCTCATTACGACTTGTTTTTGAGCTGTTCACCCATCTGGCTAGTTCCAATAAGTCAACATAAACATTAGATTTTCAGAATGAACAACAGGCTAAGTTCATGGAAGTGGATGCTCTAAAGTAAACCAAATGCAGTGATATAGGTATAGGTAATTATATCGGCGAAACGATAATATTATGGAATCACGTCGGTGTCCGTGTCCCTAGATCCTAGCTGTGAACGCAAAAAACTCAAAAACGAATTGCCGGATCAGTTTCAACATTTGCACACAGGTACATACCATAAAGACGCCGAACTGTATCGATTTTGGGACTTCTACGATGAATATTAATTAAGTAATTAATTAATTATGGGCCAAAACTGTGAACGCAATAACTATAATGATACTATATGATAATAAGTCTTTTTGCTGGATCTTTTTCAACTGTTGCACACAGGTACATATCATGAAGATGCAGAACTGGATTGAGTTTGGTACATCTTCGATTAATGTCAATTCAGTAATTCACTAATTAATGTTTTGATGCACTTTTATTGAGCCAATAATCCTGCTGAACATAAACAAAATCACGTGAATGTTGTCACATTGATCCGAGCAATTGTATACTTAATGTACATAGGCACATTACAGAGGTCAAATAAAGAATGCCTCTATAGCGCCCCCATGTTTATGACCCCTATGGGACCCT
>JAVQKC010192067.1:0-21562 GCA_036025475.1 Philypnodon macrostomus | reverse complement strand
GACCACCACCAAACACCAATCACACAACCACATTCATTCATAGGCAATGTGGGTTAAGTGTCTTGCCCAGGGACACAACGACAGTGTGCGCTCGGATGGGGACTCAAACCACCAACCCTCTGGTTGAAGGGCAAGCGCCTACCCACTGCGCCACTGCCGCCCCGACGATAAAGAATTGTTGACTTGCATGAGGCAGGACAGTATCTCTAAAAGCCTTGATGTTCATTGCTGTCTTCAAATGGAGAAAGTTCAGCACTGTTGCTACTCTCCCTAGGCGTGGTCGTCATGTAAAGATGACTGCAAGAGCACAGAATGCTCAATGAGGTGAAGAAGAATCCTAGAGTGTCAGCTAAACACAAATCTCTGGCACATGCTAACATTTTTGTTAAAAAAACCTACAATAAGTAAAACATAAACCCAAAATGGAGTTCATGGGAGGACACCACGGAGGAAGCCACTGCTGTCCAAAAAAACATTGCTGCTGCAAGTTTGAAGTTTGCAAAAGAGCACCTTGATGTTCCTTAGCACTACTGGCAAAATATTCTGTGGACCCATGAAACCAAACTTGTTTGGAAGGAACACACAACGCTATGTGTGGAGAAAAAAAGGCACAGCACACCAACATCAAAACCTCATCCCAACTGTGAAATATGCTGCCGCAGGGCCTTGACATCAACGGAAAAATGAATTTCCAAGTTTATCAAGACATTTTGCAGAACAATTTAAGACCATCTGTAAGCTCAACAGAGGATGGGTGATGCAACAGGACAACAATTCAAAGCATAGAAGGAAATCAACAACAGAATGGATCCAACAGAAGAAAATACGCCTTCTGGAGTGGCCCAGTCAGAGTCCTGACCTCAACCCCATTGCGATGCTGTGGCATGTCTTCACAAGAGCGATTCAAACCAGACATCCCAAGAATATTACTGCACTGAAATAGTTTTGTAAAATTCCTCCTGACCATTCCTGCAGGTCTGATCTGAACTACAGGAAACTTTTAGTTGAGGTTATTGCTGCCAAAGGAGGGTCAGTCAGTTATTAAACCCAAAGGTTCACTTACTTTTCCCACCCTGCACTGTGAATGTTTACATGCTGTGTTCAATTAAAACATGAACACAGACTGTGTTTGTCTATTGTAAAGGGTTCTCATACTTTTTCTGGCAACTGTACATTCTTTTTTTCCCACATTTGGCTGGACTTTGGGAACATTTTTCAAAATTAATTGTGTTGTAAATGTAGTGTGAAAAGATTGCTGAAAGGCTGTCTGTTCTCATTTTTTTGATAAAAGAAGCCACGGGGGCAAACAATGGGTAACCTTAACATCAGTGCATTTGAAATTATGCAATAAAAGCAGAGATATTAGACCCTAGGACTTGAGGTGATTACAAGGCTTTCAAAGAGATATGTAATGCATGGCTGACAGCTCAAAAATGCAAGATCAAGGAATGGGTTAGAATTGGAAGCTGCAGGAGGATCTCAAAAAAGAGAGTTAACTATGAAAAATGTCTGCAAGATATGCTGACTAGTAGCAAAAGCCGAACATTTACTGTAGACTGGTGGAATACCCGACCAAAGTTAGGATCACAATGTTGTCTAGGGGAGAGAAACCAAATTCCAATGGTTGTCCCCGACAGCAAGGTGTATATCGGCGAAAGAGCCCCATACATCTGCGACAACTGGCACCAACGGGCACCTTAATCAGACATTGTGTGATTTCTAAGGGTTTTAATATTGTTAACTTGAAATTAAGAGGCCCCGCCCCAAACCATGACAGATATGGTAAAGGTCTATTTGTCTTCTTTGATTTGTCTGGATGTTTGTGAAGAATGTTTTTGGCAAATTTTGTAAAATTCCCTAAAACTACATTCTTCTTTCAGTCTATAGGGGGCATCATATTGGTCAGATGTGTTCAGGGCCGGGGGGTAATTAGGTGTTTCAGGATTGAGCCTAATTGGGCAAAGTATGTACAAGTCAGAAGCTGTCAAATATAACTGACATCCCAGTTTCAATCCAATATGGCCGACTTCCTGTTTGTTGTTAATATTTTATGTTGGGTACACTGTGGAGAATCGCTGTAGCAAGTTTCATTGCTCTCTGCCAAAGTAAGTGTGTCCAGAGTCCCATGGGGGCGCTATTGGGGCATTCTTTATTTAACTGCTGTAATTTGCCTATGTACATTAAAAATACACATTATCCCGATCCCTCTGGCAAAATTCATGCAATTTTGATTATGTTCATCAGGGTGAATAGCTAAATTAAAGTGCTCCGGGCATTAATTAGTTAATTAATGAAATATTATTCATCGTAGAAGTACCCAAATCAATCCAGTTCAGTGTCTATGATTTTTTTTTTGTATTTAACCAGGTAAACCAATTGAGAACCAACTCTCATTTACAAAGGTGACCTGGCCACATTCATTCCTTGGCAATGTGGGTTAAGTGTCTTGCCCAGAGACACAACGACAGCGTGTGCCTGGACGGAGACTCGAACCACTGACCCTCTTGAAGGGCGAGCGCCTACCCACTGCACCACTGCTGCCCACAACATGTAACTGTGTATACAATTTTAAAGTGATCCATCAATTCGTTTTCGCGTTCACACGTAGGATCTCGGAGCACGGGCAAGGTGATTCCATAATATCGCCGAAACCTTTGTTATAATGAGTCGTTATAATGATTGTATGTCTTTGTGTCATCCCTGCAACCAGCCATTGTCCTGTGTGCACCCGCCTAAGGCCCATAGTTTCTGGGATAGGCTCCATTATTTCTACGGAAGGTTGACCAGCTACAATATTCTATTTTATATGGATTTAATTTCACTGTGCAGGAACAGATAATGAGTTTGAAGTGAATTTTGAGGGAAATAATAAAGTCTCTTTTGTGGGTTTTGTGGATTTGCATTTCTATAAAAACGGGTCCAGGGCAATAGCAAAAAAATTCATACATCAAATTAGGCAAAAACGTGACTATGTCCCAGTCCGATGAGCTGAGGGAATACAGAGGCAGGACAGACAGTAATAGTGTTAGACTGTCTTAAAAGGCTCGAGGTGGAGGTGGAGGCGATATAGAGTGACACTGACAGAGAGCAAAGAGCAGATAAATAAAGAAGTGAAAAGATAGATCCGACCTCACAGATAACCACACGCTGTTGCTTTGGCCCTAATATTGACAGACAGGCGGCCCTACCTCCAAAGAGCATGTGTGTGTATGTCTGCTGAGTCAATTACAGCCTTAGTGATTTGGCTTAAATTGCTCAGCTGGGAAGATGGCTGTCACAATGGAGAAGTACAGCTGTGGTAAGGAAGAGCAGGTGATGTGGATGAAGAACAGAGGAAGTGTAGAAATGTCAGAAATGGACTGTGCACAAGGGACATGACAGACAATAGAGTCAGCTATAAGACTTTCTTCTGTATGTCAGAAAACATGGAGAATAAACTGTGCATCTAGACAGTGTGGAATTTACATATTTGATTACATCCACGCTCATACATTGATTTGATTTATCTTTCAAGATGCAAGGTTCTGTTACTGAGGTACTGTTGGTGAAGAGGTGAAATCTTGTGTATTTTATAGGTGTTTCACGCTTGCACTTTCACGCGGACTCAAACCCCTCTTGAGGCAGCTGGCCGTCTAGTATGAATGCAAGCCCCCCCACTTTTCCACCCCGGACTGGATCCCTGGGAGCCCTATGTGTTAAGTGCGGGTCGGTCTGAAGCCGTCTGAAGGGTGAAATGTGTGAGGCGATGGTCGGGGTAACCTTCCTGGTGAGCTGATGACATCGTGTGTATCTTGATGCGAGTAAATGCTTTGTTTGGTGAAGTGGCACATATGTTGAAGTATGTGTAGATACAGTTTCAGCACACAAACCACTACAAAGATGTCAGCTCATTTGACCGTTAGCTTAAATGTCATCCCCCGCTCCTCTCGCCCCCACCCCCGTACATAGACATCTCTTCATGTGTATGTAGGGTCAAGGTTTACCTCAGTCAGTAGAACGTGCGGCCCATATTCAGAGCCTACAGTTCTCGCTCAGCCATTGTGAGTTAGAATCCGGCTCCCGACAGTTTTCTGAATGTCACTCCCTACTCTCCTCCCTGATTTCCTGTCAGTCTACTGTCCTATCAAATAAAGCTGAAAAATGGCCCAAAAATATCTTAAAATAACATTAAAAAGAATAAAAATAATACAGTATGTAAATGTATTTGTCTTAAACACATAAGCAAGTGTGAATTTAATGGTCAGGCTATGATCTGGCTCCATTTTCCTGGGTGTATGGTGTGAAAGTGTGTTTTTTAATATTCCTAGTCTTAAAGCTGATTTTGAATCCTGATTGGTTACTACATTCAGAGTCTGTTCTCAGTACAGTGTATAACTCCTCACTATGTGAACTGTATTTCTTCCTGCCAGAACGCGCCACTGTAAGTCTAAGTGTTAATGTGGATGCAGGTGAGAGGGTGGCAATCAACATCACTCCTTTGACAGCTCATCAGCTAATGTTCATTACCTTGCACGCTGCACGCCATCCTCAAAAAGGAACGGCAAAAATTCACCTCTGCTTGGAGCCGGGACAGCTGCGAGAACCGTGCCAGGGGAGGTGAAGTCTAATTAAATTAAGACCGCTTATATGATTACCAACTCTCTGCGGGAGGACGGGGCATCCAGCGTTCACATCCTCTGTGTCTCTAGGCGGGTGGCTTCGTAAATGGGACTGCCCAGAACACGTGCAGTTGTTACGGCTAAGGCGAGATCAGCACTTTTTCCCCCAAGCGTTTTTATTTTTCTCCTTGGTTATCCCCACAAATAAAACTAATTAATTCCAAATGAGAGGCTTGAGTGGCTTGCTATAGTAGATGTAGGTAAATGTACGCACAGCAAAACAAATTAACCCCCGAAGGCACTTATACATCGAGTAACAGATGGTATAGTGCAGGTTGCATATGGAAGCCTAAATATGTATCCGTAAAATGATTGCCAGCATTATTGGATTTTTTTCTTCGGTTGCATTTAATGTAGTGAAAGCATATTTTAATGACATTATCACATTTTCTGAATACTCTTTGCAGGAAGTTGGAAAGACTTGAGCGTAATGGGCTAATGACCCCGAGGAACTCAGCCAAGTCTTTGAAAAAGGGAGCTCTAACTTACTCCTCCAGGGTTGCCGTCGGAGGCTGTGACGATCAGGCGGTACTGGTCTGTAGTTTCTCTGTCCAGCGGTTTTCCCAGCAGAAGGAGACCAATCCTGGAGGGAAGATTAGAATATCAAAATTTATCAACACATATAAAGGCATTAACTCTGAGTGCGATATGTTATTCTTAGTATATTAGATACGATTCCTGGTAAAGCAGGAAAAACAACATTCATTCTATCACCCACACAAAATGGGCAAAATATATAGAAAGGTCCTATATTTGAACTCTGAGCTTTTACCCAGTGTCTTAATACATATGTGCAAGCTTTAAAAATGCTAATTATTTTTTGTTGTTGCTGCTGTTCCCTTCAAATCCAGAACAAGAAATATCTGTCAAAACTAACAATACAACCATTACCAAAAAATCTCACAAGCCTGATACATTTAGCCAAGGCAAACACCCACAAACTGCGTCTCATAAAACTGGGCAGCCATTTAAGACAAACAACGTCCTGACAGAGAATGCTGTGTATAGCTAAGAAGATAGTCCATAAAATGCCATAGCTCTATAGAAATGACAATATACCACAGTTGCTTTGCATTCCCCAGAAGTTAGAACAATGTGAAGAAGTACTTTCATCTTTGGGCATGTTTTTGTCTGTCCAGCAAACTTCACTTCCTTTGTTAGCACATTACTTTTTTCCAAGTGCTACTGCTAATAAGCAAAGTATGGTGCACCCAAAGGCAAAACACAGCAGCATTATGTTCCTTTGCAGCGTGCCAAGAAAACCCACTCATCATAAAGTATCTCCCGGGGGGACCCTTATTACAGTAAACTGACAAGGAACACTGCACAATATATAATAATAATTCTGTAGGATGTAACAGAGAGCTGATATGCAATAAGACAAGATCATTCTGATGTAAGAGGCACTTTTATTTGCCGTTTATGGCTATGATAAAGACATTGATACAACATGGTTTACGGGGACTAGGTTGAGGAGCAGGTGGGCTTTTAAAGATTCCCCATTCGCCCTTCTCCGGCTCCCTGTGCACACAGACAGGCCCTTCTCCGGCTCCCTGTGCACACAGACAGATAGATTCACTGAGACTGCGGCAAACCAGTGAAGTCCTTCTGCTCGTTCATAAGGTATTATTTAGCACTCTGACATTCCACAAACACAAAGAAGTGGATGCATTTCAAAGCACAAGAATAGAACTGAATTATCGTCTGTTTGCACACAGGGACCTATAACACACGTGAGCAGGAGAGTGGGGAAGACACACACACATGCAATCAGGCACAGAGAAGCTACACAGCACAAATCCAACTGAACAAGCTGCAAGATTAATGTCTGGCTATGCTCTCCAATACCCAGAGGTGGGCAGGACTCAGTTACATTTACTTGAGTAACTTTTGAAATACATTGTACTCCATAGAGTAGCTTTACTGCACAATACTTTTTACTTTTACTTGAGTAATAATATTTTGAAGTAACTGTATCTTTATCTTTTGAAAATATCAAATTCTGTTTATTATCTTTTTATTTTTTTGCCAGATTACCTAAAAATTAAACAAATAATCTGTCATTACGCTCAAACTGTTACTCGAGTAATTATGTGAATGAGTACTTTTTACTTTTGCAAGAGTAACATTATTTTGAAGTAACAGTACTCTTACTCGAGTAAAATCTTGGAAATCTAGAAAGAGTAAGAGTACTTTTACCACCTCTGTGTGTCATGTAAGAACAGCTTTATGTGAAAAATGTGAAATTTTGTTTCTTGTGCCTTAATTGTTAAAAATCTTAAGTACTTTTTACTTTTGCAAGAGTAACATTATTTTGAAGTAACGGTACTCTTACTTGAGTAAAATGATTGGCTCCTATACCCTCCTCTGCCAATACCCTGCCGCTCCTTTACATTTCCAATTTAAAGCTTCTGTGGCCGACCAACCCATGCAGAACTCAAGGCAGTAGCTCCTTGTCACTGTTAGGTCAAACTAGGGTCATCTATGAAGGCGAACGGCCAAAATTTTAATTCACATTATCTGTTTCTCTTAACTCCCGCCACAAGTTATGCTTCAAAAAGGGCAATCACATCACCATAAAACCAAGTCCAATAACCACTGGAAACTGTCCTCTGCCAAGTCAAGCTGAACACAGAGAGCACAGTGGATATGAATATGCTAATACAACGCTAATGAAGATAAATCAGTGTAATTATTAAAATGATACTGGTAATTCTTATTATCCTATGCTGAGTGACAAAGATAGGAATGATTGATATAAAGTGGCCAGCCTACTACTAGACTCTAGTATGTACATATAGGGGAGGAGGGTTGAACTTTCTATTTCTAGACATCAGTAATGAAAGATGGTTGCACAGATAAGCTTCTATCAATATACCTTCGTGCATGGTGAGATACTGTGTCTTTTTCATCAGTGTTGACAATGAGAGTGAAGTTTGTTTGAAGATGTGTTTGAGTTGAGCTCATGCGTCATCAGCTGAATACCCATCTCTTAAATGAAGTTCTATCCTGTATATTGAAGTTCTTAAAAACCCTCCTTAATCCTGGCTCTGGCTCATTTTGATTCCTCACTCTTTAGGATAGCCCATTATCTTGTAATTAATAGACTGCCTGGGAGATAACTATGCATAAAGCCTATTCTGTACAGTAGGGCATTTCCAGAACAATCTTAGTTTGGGGTACCATACAGGAGCAGCAGTTGTTTAGCAATTTTTAAAAGTAAACATACACTTCAGTATCTCGTATAGAGCACCTGCAAGCATGAACGTTTATACTGTACACATAACCATCAGTCTGAGCAATGTTAGCACTATATTTATGAAAGCCCAAAAAGTAGAAATATCTCAAAGTAAAAATGGTGTTTCTCAGGGACAAACAGTCCTTAATAGAGTAGGGGTGTTTTTGCTTTTCTGAACTGGAACTTTTCAATGGAACTTTACACCTAGAGTATTCTATGTTGGTGGTAATGGGAAGGAAAAATACCTCCTGCCTTGTTTCAACATTATTTATCCATGGACCCCATATAAAACACACATGTGGCTATAGAATGTATGCATAACATCTATCAAACTCTGTAAGGAACACATGAGTAATTTGACCATCTTGACCTGGATCCGGACGATGATGGTCTTAGGGCATTGTTGAGAATTCCCATAACATCTCTTAATTAGAACATTAATATAACATGCGTTCACAACCTCTTTATTTGGGCCATGATAATCTGTGGTCTATGCTGGCATGTCATTATTACTGAAGAGCATCTGGTCGCTGACAGACTGATTCACTGCACTGTCATGTCCGCTGCTTGAATAGTGGTTGGATTTTGAATGCCTACTGCCTCCTTCAAGGGAAGCTGGCCCATTTAGAGGGAGTTATAGACCAGAGTGCTCATTATTCATATTAGCTGAATTGAGCCGGTCCCATAAGTGTCCTCCATGTGAACATGTGGAAATGCAGAATCATGCTGAAGTTGAGTGAGTAGGGCTCAAATTATTGCACACCCATCAAATGGTTCAGAGAAGTCTTTCCAATCAATGCCCCTTATGATATGATGGATGTTTGATGGCCTGATTTTTTTTTTTATCGAAAATTCAAATTTGTTAAAAGATATTTCATAAAATGCTTAATAGTGACTCTGACTCTGTTCTGGGATGTAACATAGGTAATCTGCCATAATTATTATTTTACTTTAGTCCCTCCCCTGGCCTCTACAGCAACATCAAATCAGAGTTTGTGGGCTACCATTTTGACCAATAGCAGTAACGTTTTGGAGTGTTGCTGTAGAAGCCAAAGAAAGAGCCTATGTAAAACTAATCAATCCTATTTATTTTTACATTGTACTTTTAAATACTGTGTTTTTTCATCCCTTCTATCGGAACACTGGATATAGCTTCATCATATACCAGCTACTTAAGGCCTTAGGTGGGATACAAGTATGTATAATGGTCAGTTAATGAAAAAAAAACCTCAACTCCCCACAATACTATGGTACTACAACTTTCATTTTAAATTTACTCAAGTCAGTTACTGCATTTACTACATTCAAAGTTAGTGTATACAAAGCCAAGGATACAGAGTTACATTATAAGCTGTCTGTATGGCTGGGAGACTGAGGACAAAAGAGGCTTTAATCAATTAGTGAAAGACGTGTCTGGCATTTTCAGCATCCACACGTCTCTTCAGTCATGCAGCACCCCCCGTCTGTCATATTGGCTTATTTAAAGCCTGGTAAAAGCATTAGCCACTTGAATATTTGATGTCTCTTCTTGAGCTCTAAATTTTGTGTCGTTAATGTGAGTCTCAAGACAACAGAAGGGCAAGGTAAATGGATAATTTTGTTAAAAATATACGGAATACTTAAATACAACCGAATTCAACACATCTCGAAGAAGTGGGGACACAAAGATGAAAATGGTACTAAGAAAAACAGTTTTGTGACATATCTAGGCTTGTGTTTTTACAGTTATTTTACAGTATTCCAATTTTTGTTATGTTCATTGTAATAGATTTTGTCCCATGAAAAAAGATGGCTACATTCCTGGTTTAATTTTGATTTATATGAGTTTATTTTGATTTTCTGAAGTATTATGCTGGGATTTTATTTTGAAAATCCGTAGGTCGGAACTAATCAATTAATGGTATGATTATGTTGACGCATTTTATAACTGGTTGTAACAAGATTGTTGTTGCCATCTCTTTTAAGATGATTTCAGTGTATAAAATACAAAATTATAGATTTTTTATTTGAAATATGAATGTAAATGTAATATCAACCCTTGCTGTTTATGTTCGGTTATTAATCGAATTTGACTTTGCAAAATATTGCCCATTTAATATTATCTCCCCCTCTATACTTATTTTTGATTTCCCTTTCTCTCACAGTAGCTTTTCTCTACAGTAGCTTGTAGACAGAGACTAAATCCTTTGGGACTTTGTGTACTTAAAAAAGGGGCAGCCTTACGTTCGAGTGAGGTTGAAGATCTGCCGGGGATCCCCGCTCACGATGGTGTATGTGATGGGGTCATTCTCTCTGTCTGTGGCCTGAGGGGAGAAGAAAAAGGCAGAGGTTTTAAGGTCACATACTGCTTCAGCGGCTTTAAAGACCTGTGGATAGAACCATAGGGGACCTGAGCATCTGCTGCAGGCCATGGGAAGACAGTGTCTGCTGGAGGGCGTGTTGGTAAATATAAGATTCTGGGCCAAATTGTATAATTGTCTGAGGCAATAGATAACATTGGCAGCTGTAGATGCAATCTTGCTTGGGCATTTTCAGAAATATATTTTGGAGCTTTATATCAATGCCTTGAAGCTGATAGTACTATACCTATAGAGTACCTCAGACAGCTTTATTTTTTAATAATTGTTTTTCAGCCCTGAGGTTTGAAGAGCACCAGCCCAGCATCTCCTCTCTACACAATATCTGAGTGTTTAGTCATGTGTTACCTGTCAATGTGCACTGTGGATATCTAGTCATTATCTCTGTCACCTAATTTAGTCAACATGCTAATAACCCTTAGCAGATTTCCAATTACCATTTGATCAAAATTAGAGATACAGCAATTCTCATTTTGACCTGAAATCATTGGGCACAGCCTTCTCAGTTGAATACACAAATATAGTGTTCATGTTCTTTGGGCCAGTCATAATTTCCTAAATATAATTTTTTTTTCCCCAGCTCATTCCCATTACGGTGCGAGAATCTACCCGAGCAAGTGTACTTGAAGCGAGGTAAACTATGGACAATTGCCCCCTTTAAGTCCCTTTTTTTGTCAGCTCTGGGACTGAAAAAAATACCAAAAATGAAATGTAAACAAGTAAACAATAAAAGACACATGTGAATTGGTGAATTTCTAGATTTATTGAAACATTTGTGCTGCTATTATGACGCATTAAGCAGAAAGTTTATTTAGTGTGACTGTCTTTAAAGAATACTGCTTTATTTGCACACGTGATTTGAAGACTCGGTGAAACGTGTTATTGTCTCTGCAGCAATAGCTCTATTTCATGCTCGTTCACATGCTGTTCCCAGAGTCCCTGTTGTTAGAACATGACCCCGTGGGCGGAGATGAATTGACAGTATGACCTTTAACTTTGCTGATCGAGATAACAACATAAGTTCAATTGATTTTCATGATATCACTTCCTAATCTCTTATCGTTCATGTCACAGGGACTCCCTACACACTACTGTTGTTTGCTGTAGGGATGACTCACTTGCAGATTTAGAAGAATGGCTCCTATCCTCATGGCCTCGCTCACTTCCACGCTGTAGCTGGGGAGAGGGAATCGCGGGGGGCTCTGGTTGTTGGGGGGCAGCACCTCGATGTACACGGTGGTGATGGAGCTCCTGGCAGAAAGAAAGCCACAGATCAACTCACTCCGACTGTATACTTTCTCACTCGTGAGCTTGTTGAACCCTGCCTACGGCGCGGTGGAAAATGCTCATAATAAATAGCTGCACATCAAAGCTGTCTTGAAGTCTGAAACTGATGGGTAAATAAACACACAGGTTGAATTTTGAGCGGTGCATGAGAGGTTGTTTGGCTTTTGTAATTTGCAGAATTCTCTCCGGTAATGGAGAAGCTGGAGCGTGGGTAGAGTTCGGGGATGGTGATGTAAGTTGGCCGGTTTCTCAATAAAAATCTCTTTCAAAGTTATTGTTGTTATTTGTTTGTTAGATGTCACCTGGGCATACAATACTAACTGTACAGTGCTTTCTCCTGACAATGTTTTTATCATCATACATTGTATTGTATTTTACAGCGTAGTGGTAACAGCATTATATCTGCTAAAGAGTAATTTCCTAAGTCACCATTCACCAGCAACTTTGGAAATGTGAGACAATGTTCTTGAGTCCGGATAGAAAAATGAATGTGCTTCAAAAATCTACAAAGCGAACGGGTGATGTGAAATGTGTTAGCAGTTGCAGGTATAAGAGTCTGGTTAGAAAACATTAGCAAGGGTACGGATGGTTTATTGTAAATACTAACACTGACTTTTTGACAAGGCTAAATTATTAAATATATGTTTAGGTTTTACTCCAAAGTACTCCAATAATGTATTTCTTCCAAGCAGATAGCAACATGTCGAGAACAAGAAGAGTTGAAGTGCTTACAGGGTGCAATAATGCAATCAGCATACACCAGGTGTCTTTCCCAGTTCTGGGTGTAAGACTGTGAACGTCAAAGAAATGTAACATAATCTACAGTGTTTATTTGTACGCCATGACATCCTCTCCTCGTCCTTATCAGTACACTTCTAGGACTTTGTGGTTGAAAACAAACTACCTTCTACCATCCACACCTGTAGAGGGTAGGAGACTAAACAGTGAAATGGTCTTAAGTCTTTAATCAAAAGCTAAACTGCAGAAAACCATTCATTATATGATTCACTATTCTATGGAGTGTTACTCTGAACAAGGCCCATCTGTTGGAAGATTTAGAACAGCTTGTAAGCGGTGAGGTTTCTCCATTATTCAACTCAACAAGCTCCAAAATCAAATGCTATAGTGAAATATAATAAATGTATATATTTATGATGGGACAACCAAGGGTATAAATTGCACATTATTTAACCCCTGTCCAATGACACATCAAGCACAGGTTACCAACGATTAACCCTTGTGCAGCTGTGATTCACTGATTATTTAAAAACGGGCCGAGTGTTCCTAAAACCTGGTGAAATACACTACATTGCTCATACTTGTTCAGCTGTCATCTCAATTCTGTCAGCACAGGAACGGTTGTTGCATTATGTATGTGCGCTGTACGTTTTACATAATTTTACAATACATACATTTTTGTTGTGTATGAAAGTTGACAGTCAAATGGTAAATATTCATATAGATATGCAAATAAATATGGTACTTTTTAGATATTCTGTTAGATTGTTAAGACCATTCAACCAGTTCATAAATGTTGAGTTGTTATATATTGTACTCTTTGCTCTGTGTTGAACAAATATTTTACTTGAGATAGAAAAATAGCTAATATAAATCTTGTTTTATTGAAATGAATTTGCCATTGAACATTTTTACTATAGAATGAATGTTAGTATTGAAAAGGTTGAAGTTATATATAAGAGGATTGCTAACTAAACTCACTAAAACAGTGAACAAGGCTGCTTTGGTGCATGTGGTCTGTTCACTTCAGTCACAGTGTGTTACTAGTTCAAGTGCTGAATGGAAGTGCTGTTCTGATCGAGGCTGCCCTGCGTTAAGACTCACTGTAGAGCAGTTGTGGACATTAATGGACAAGAGCTTGATTGGTATATAAAAGTATATGATGCATGTAATACAAAAATCTAAAATGATCATGATCTTTTTTCAGTTGCTTGTTTGCGGTCAGAGAAAGTATGGTGTTCCTTTTGCACACTCTCACCTACATTAGTAAAAAATACTGTTCTAACCAGGTAGTAAATGTGAATATATTTTGTGAGAAATGTTGCAAAATGATCACAAGGTAAGGTTCAAAGTGTGTACATGGTGCGATAATGTGAACAGTTTGTCTGCAAGTGTCTTTTTTCGGTTATGGCTGTAAGACTGTAAAGAAAATCAAAAAGGATTACATTTGTATGGCATGATTCGAGATTACTTTCCATTAATCTAGTTACTCTTTTGAAGGCTCTAATTCACTGTCACCTATTAGAAAAAAACTACTGTTCTATAATAAAGTCACAAGATAGTGAATGTATGTATTTAGTGTACTTACTTCCTCTGGGCCTCAGGTGCATTGTCAGAAGCCCTCACAGTCAGAGTATAGGACCTCCCCACAGTGAGCGTGACTCCAGGTGCGACGGTGATGCGGCCGGTCCTGTTACTGATGATGAAGTCGCCCTGGGCCCCGAGGACGATCTCATAGGTCACCAGACCGTTCAGCCCCTCGTCAGCATCGGGTGCAGTTAGCTAGCAGAGCAGATGGAGAAAAACATTTACTGTACGTATTATACACATGACACACATAGTACCTGTCAGTTTTGTAATTCACTTATATTTTATGGGCCCAATAGCACTTCAGTGGCTCCTAAACAGCTGTCTGCTCCATGATCGCCCAAGCAGTCAGGCAGTTCATATTTCTCAGCTGGAAATTGTGGCTGAATATACAGTATTTAAAGCAAAGCACTTATTATAAGGGGGGCAATGCAGCTTTGAGATTTTGGTCACATCTTTCCCTCTGCACAGACATAATGTTACTTTATCATAAGGGTACATACGTCTGGATCACTTTAGCATCTTTCTATTTCTGTGTGTTCTCGCCATTCTGTAAACGCCTGTTGAAAAGCAATCTGCAAGACATCTCATTTGACCCAACACTTCCAGGAACAGAGACACTGGATCGGTTTGAGGAAGCTTCATTCACCCCTCAATAACTCATTTAGTCATTACTAAGATAAAGGTAACATAATTGCATAGTTTTGGTTTAACGCTTACAAGAACCACATTTGAGACATTTACTTTGTCAGATGAAGAATATACGCAATGTTTTCTGCCACAGTGTAACGAGGTGCATTCATAATTAACATTGTGTTGTCATCCAAATTAAGCACCCAGCATTTCTTTTAAGCCAATTATTAATGGCGCCCCACTGCTGGTAATTACGAACTCTCGTCGGTGAAGCCGGTTTCATGTCTTTGAGGCCTTAAAACATGAATTCCAAAAGCCAGACACCTGCTTTTTCGTGCCGGTAAATGCCGGAGCATCAAATAAGCAGCAGTATATTCTCAAGAGGCCCATGTGGCTCTCATACGGTTTAAGTGCTCGTACCAGCCGCACTGTGACCCCTGGCCTCATTTTGGGGAGGGCGGAATGACGTGTCTTTAAGACAGATTAAACCTGACCTTTTCGATGTCTGACATTTTTTGGAGAGGCTGTGCAGAGAGGACAGATCAACCCAAAAGACAAAGGAGCATGGTCGGACTACTAAATAAAAGTGTGCCCAAAGTTTGAATGAAGAATGAACTAAACAGAACCTTTAAATCTATTGTCAAGACCTTTTAAAACAAATAATAAAGTTAAGCTAAAATAAAGTTGAGATTACACTTTATTGTCCCCATAGAGAAATGTGTTGTCTGCATTTGACCCATCCCACAATGCCGCTGGGGCAACCCGTCTCCAGATCTTGAGCCAGGATCTTGGTCAGGATGTACCTGGCTGGAGGATTAACCTATTGTTTTGGGTTGATGGGGGAAACTGGAGTACCTGGAGAAACCCACCGGGTGAATATGCAAAGTACACACAGAAATGTTAGGAGTAAAAAGGTCTTACAAGAAATGCAAAAATGCAAAAACAACAAAAATAATTGATGGGAGAAAAGTCTTAGGAACTTTCATTTTACTGAGTGGGTTGAATAAAGAGACCTGGCATTTTGCAAAACTGTGCAAAACACCAAAAAACATGTATTCTGCTGTATATCCTGTACATGAAGCAAAATGAAGCAATTCTAACAGCTTTGGACTTGATTGGTATGACCCACAAAAGCTGTCCAGGTGCTTTCTATAAGTGCCATAACTGCTAGGCTGAAGCAACAGAGGCTGAATGCAAACGATTCACGACAGCGGAGGGAATGGCAGTTGAAGTGTTTGGTTGATTACCTGTATCACGGTCTCCCCTGGCTGCATGTCAGTGAAGACTTCAACACTATAGGAGACCTGTCCAAACGTGGGCGTGTTGTCATTGGCGTCAATGACCACAATGTTGACAGCCACCGGGCCACTCTGCTGCACCCCGTCTGAAGCCACCATCTGAAATCGAAGAGAAGTAACCAATGACTCAAAAACTGACACTAAACCATATTCTAGCCACAATAGAACATACATGACATATCAGGTGTTGAAACATTTGTACACATTTTTTACATGTTTTTACAAAATTTTTACCATTGCCCAAAAAAAAATCATGTTTTTTTCTTTTACTTAATTGCAGAAACACCTGTCAAGTTGGGTCAGGGTCAACTGAAATATGGAAAAATAGAATTTAAGAGATATTTTCATCAGGAATAAATGAGAACAGCCTATATATACAGTATATGCAACACGTAAAAAATGAAAGAATAGTGAAATATTGGATGTTCAAGTAGACGCATTAAACACCCTTATCACATATTGGGGTCTGTCTTTCAAAGAGGACACTGTGATCAGGAAACAGTGCCGTTTTCTGTTGTGCAACTGAGCTTGTATACATACAATCTTTATCTTTCCTATCAAACTGTTTTTGTTTTGATTTTGCCTTAGCGGATACACAGCACACACTGAAACACTACAGTTCTTACACTTGGAGAACACTTTTGTTATTTTAGCGAAAATGTCCCGAACCATTTTCTCTTTTGAAAGCCCACAATGAAGTCACTTGAACTGTGCTTTTGTATGTCTGCTCTATATCCTTCTGTTACAAAAGAGGTCTGAGGAGAGCTCTCGCCTTAGGTTTGCCTAAAAGGACAGCTGAGCAAACAGAATGTTTATTTGTCTCCGGCAGCCCTGATCTCTAGTCGCAGGCAAGAGGGGGAAAAAAGAAAATGGACTGAGCGGAACAGTAAATGAAGTGTTGGAGAATACATGGCTTGGATGGTGAAATAGCTTTTCTACAAAAGTCACACTCAGCTATCAAACACAAGTGACAGGCCTTGTTGGATATAGAATACATGAGAAGTGGTCCTTATGTAGAAGCTAGACACTGCAGCGAGGCCATTGTAGAGACACAAGATTATGTACTTCAGATGACAGCTACGCATTCACTTTTATCAACTGTTCTTTTTGATTCGCATCCAACCCCCGAGACAAAATCCAACCCCCGAGACAACTGCTTTTTTGGGAATCCCCTCAGAATGGATTTGGATTTTAGTATATACTATGGTACTATCTTTGCAGACAGAAATGTTCTCACAGAAAAGCTGATTGTATTAAACATTAAGTACTCATTGAAATCACATAATTATTTTTTTTTAATACAAAAATTAATATATGGTTTAGCCAAACCACGGGTATTACTCCTTATATTTACATTGAGATGAATTTAATATCAGATATGATGATATTATCAATGTAAGAACCAGGCCACACTTTGATTAGAACATGATACAAATGCAGATTGAATCATTAAAAAGTGCACAATTTTATTACACAATGTATTATGTGCATACACTTATCTGCTATATGAATATTTTTTCATAAAGCTTAATGATGTGAACTTAATACTTTGGCTGCCCATTATTAGTAAAACTGAATCCATTTGACAATGACATCACAATATATGAATAGGTTACTCACCTTCAACCTCTAAGTTTGGACCAATGTGATTCTGCAGTTATCTCAGTAAATTCTTCTGAATGCATTGCACACATTTATCTCATTGCTTTTTCCACTGTGGGAATAGATTCTTTCCCTTTGCCACCATGAATTTTATGTTCTCAAGTGGTATAGACCAAACACAAGGAGCTTGATTAGAGACAGAAGATTCTAAACATATACTGTATGCTGGAGTAGCAAGAAAGAGAGAACATATATTTAAGGTGAGTCACATGACACACAGCTGCAAGTTAAAAGGTGACAAAAGATGACATCATTACTTAGTAAGTAAACATCAGCCATACTGCTCCAAAAGTGTCAGTTCATCTTTAACCCTTCAGGTCTTTTAGTATACAAAAGGATAGTGGATGCTGGACAGGTGCTACTGTGCTCTCCATTTAAGTTGGGTGGTCTACGTACCGTGAAAGTGTAGGTCATCTGGGTCTCTCGGTCCACTGGCTTGAGCAGCCTCAGGTAGCGGATTAATCCAGTCATGGTAAGGCTGAAAACGGTGGTGTAGTCACTCAAAGAAATCGTCAGCATGGGGTCTTTGGTCTTCCAACAGAAACATAGGGAAGAAATATGTTACCATGGGGATGCAAGCATTTTTTTCCCCTGGCAGGTCGCAGCTGTGGGACTGAGAAACCTATCAAACAGTACATTTTGATCTGCCAAAGAGTGATAAAGTAATGTGACGATAGAATTCTCATCGGTCTTCAGAGCAGTGTGGAAGAGCAGAAGATGTAACAGTTTAACACATGCATTAATACAAGAATGAAGAGGAAAAATGTCCCTCTCAGGTTTATGAACAACTGTCATGATTCCTCCTGTGACTATATACATATAAATCAGCTTGATTCAGATGCTTTATATATATAAAGACATTTTTAAAGATGGCACTTAGCATTTTTAGACTTCTCTGTAGCTGTACTCCACTTTCCTACACTCTTTGGTAAGTTTGTGATTTGTTAAAGCACTGTGCCTTTGTATATGGATGGTAGTAGTGTCTATATCAGATGTAGTGATTTTTACTTTGACCCAAAAACGTTATTTTACTGAATTACTTTATTGCAACCTTTAAAGTCGTCATAAAATTACACATTTATAGTGTATGTATTTTTAACCATGTCTTGTAGAAAGACTTTTGAAGAGTTTTTTGGATCACACTTTATTTGACATAGGCCTTAACTACACTGTACCTACCTCATTAAGTACAATTTAATACACTGTGTACCAAACTGTAATAACGCGTGACTGCATTGTAAATACAGAATGGTTAAGGTTAGGGTTGGGGTTAGGTACCATGTAGTTACAAATGTTGTTTTTACGCAGTGTATTACATTGTACTTAATGAGGTAGATACAATGTAGTTAAGGGCTATGTCAAATAAAGTCTTACCGTTTTTTGAACATCTGGCCACATTAATTAATTCTACTGTGTGCACTTTAATTCTAGGAACTAGCTAAGTGCCTGAGTTGCTTCCTGTGTAAGTTCCACATAAGTGTTGTTTTAACAAAGTCCGTGGCGGTCCATTTCCGAAGTCGGCTTCGATCTGTGTCCATCAATAAGCCCTCTTAAGAGAGTTTGGTAAACATTGGGAACTGGGTGGCGTATCGATTCTTTTATCTCTCTTTTCAATCCACTTTGATTTGTTAATCTTCTCAAAAGACGGACTAAAAAGGCCGGGCTGAAAGATGGGCTGAAAGCGGATCATTTGTTTTTGATGTGTCAGACAGACAGAGTCACGCCAAACAGTAAAGCGTCAGGTAATTACATAATCAAAGCCAGGTAAACATTTTGAAGAAGTCAGACTAGTATCGACAAAGAATAATTGCATGTTATGATTTGAACAAACAAGTAGCCACAGCAAACCCTTCATCTGGATGTGGAGGAGAGAGGACACAGCACTCCAAACAGAAAATGAAGCTGATTAGCTGGTAACACACAGGCATCTATCATTACTGGAGATCTGCTTTGTGTCTGATTGTGTTGCTGTTTCTAGTCAAAAGAGTGATCATTTTGGGCTGATGATGTCTCCAGAAGTGATGAGTGCTTTCATTTTTTAAATAAAAAATAACATGCAGGCACGCCAGGGATGTCCGAGCTAGGAAAAAGCTTTCAATAGATCAGGTACTTTTGTATAATAAAGTTACATTGTTGGGGGGCAATGGTTTATTATTTTTTGGCAGTTTTGGAAAAATGTAATATTTTATCATATGTGAGAATATATCTGATAAATATTTAAGCACAAGCCTATATGGGAGCATGCATATAAATATGAAGTACCTGTCCTTTACATAGTGCAACATATGAGCATCTATGTATATGGGTTATAGAATAGTGAGACAGCACCAGAACATAGGTTGCATTTTTAAGTACCGTATTTTCCGCACTATAGGGCGCACTGGATTATAAGGCATACTGTCAATGAATGGTCTATTTTCGAACTTTTTTCATATATAAGGCACACCGGACCATAAGGCGCATTAAGTGAAACAAAACCGTCAGTCAAGTCAGTCAGTCAAACTTTATTAAACGTGTTCACAATAACTCTCAACATTGTTCAAACGTTAATGGGCGTATTCACAATAACTTTCAACCTTGTTCAGTTGTAACATGTAAAAATGATATGGCCATTTTGGGGTCATATATAAACACTAATAATAATACACTACTAATATTACGGCATAGTACCGGTATGTATTACTCCGCGACGCTCCTGAGCGCCGTGTGACACAAAATCTCTTGGAGGTCAGTAAGCACAACCAGAATTAATCCATATATAAGGCACTCTGGATTATAAGGCACACTGTTGGTTTTTGAGAAAATGAAAGGCTTTTAAGTGCGCCTTATAGTGCGGAAAATACAGTAGTTTGCTTAAAACAACCTAGAGCGGCGCACCAGATCCTAGCTCAGGACATCCCTTATTACAACCTTATTGCTTCAAATCCTCTCCTATACCTACAGGAGTAGCACCAGGAGCCAGCTATAAGACAAGGACACAAATAAAGCGTGAAAATGACATGATATTATGCTTACTATGCACTAGTGTCTTTAATCAATATTTGAATAATGAGGAATAAGCCCTGTTTGTTTATAGGCATGCATGTATATACAGCTGCAGCATGTGTAGAGTAGGCTACTGTGAACATAGGGCTGATAATGATGGTCTTTCTCTACCTCCTCAATGTCATTATCCAGAGCGATGATTCCCAGGGGGGCGGTGAGGTTGGAGCTGGCGAAGATGGTTGTTCCCACCGGAGCAGACTCGCTCACGTAGCCCTGATAGGTGGCAAACTGGAAATATGGTGCATTATTGTTCTCATCCAGAATCTCGATAATGAGGTCAGCATACGCGGGGAGGGGGTGTCCATTGTCCTGCTCGGCCTGACAAAATATTAGAGAAATACAGAAGACAGTAAGTCAATGTGGAACAAACTGTTCATCTGGGGCTGCATGATGACATCCACTAAATTGCACTGTCCTTGTTATATGGTGGTAGAAAGGAGTGTCATTTCAATTATAACAAAGCTACACAGACTCAATTTAATCAAGGGTCCACTTTGGATTAGGGCTTTGTAATTACCAAGCACTTAGCACAAATACCATCATTTGTGGGGAACAGATGTAATTAGGAGCTGGTGGTAGTCATCCAAATGACCAATGGTAGAAAGTTTTTTTCTGAAACATTACCAGCTAAGACAGTGCCAGAATTAGGCAAAGTGTGTTGTAATAGTTATTCAGTATGACCACCATTTATCTGGCTAGTGCAGCTGTGAAATCTCCCCATTTGTCCCATAAAGAAATTAGCTTTTTTTCCCCCAGAGAAGCACATTTTGAGACACACACAGAGGAGCTATATCGAAGTAGAGACAGTAAAATGATTCACTTTGTACAAATAATTGAAAATGCATGTAAAATGATTATTCTGGCTAGAATAGTGGCAAAAACAAAACAGTCAGTCATATGATTAGCTAACATTTCCCTTGATGTACAGTACAGACCCAAGGTTTGGACACACCTCATTCATTCAATGAGTTTTCTTTATTTTCATGAAAAGGCAAGAAATCCCACTTCTTAACCCTGACAGGGCACACCTGTGAAGTGAACACCATTTCAGGTGACTAC
>JAVQKC010192059.1:0-11507 GCA_036025475.1 Philypnodon macrostomus | reverse complement strand
TACTCAAGTAAAAGTAAAAAGTCATTCATATAATTACTCGAGTAAGAGTAGAAAAGTACTGGTGAAAAAACTATTCAAGTCCTGAGTAACTGTTTGAGCGTAATGTCAGATTATCTGTTGGATTTTGTGGTAATCTGGCAAAAAAAGAAGATAATAAACAGATTTTGATATTTTCAAAAAGATAAACTAAAAATGTAAATAATATTTTCAAAAACTAAGGCACAAGCAACAGAATTTCCACATCATCACATTTTTCACATAAAGCTGTAAAAGTACTCTTACTCTTTCTAGAGGTCCAAGATTTACTCAGGTAAGAGTACAGTTACTTCAAAATTTTATTACTCAAGTAAAAGGTATTGTGCAGTAAAGCTACTCTTAGACGTACAATTTATTTAAATAAAACACTGAGAGGCATCCTACATTAGTTATATTGTTTTTAACACATTGTTGGATTAAGTGGCATATCCTATTCTAATTTGCCCCCAATCTCATCACAGAGGGAGGGGTATTATGTTTTAAGTGATCAATTAATTGTGAATGACAAACAATGTATACATTATACAGTTAAACAATGAAGCACGTAGTAAAGTAAGAGGTAGCAATTAGATGTAATTGGTTAAAAAATGTAAATTAATTGCAAATAATTTACATATTGCATAAAGGAAAGTGGGGGCCATGAATAGTCCGCGTCTATAAATTTGTACAGTATATTTTATCACTAAAACACTCACTAGTAACAAACTGTGAAAGGCAACATCTCGCTCCATATAATGAAGGTTCTGGTAATATTTATACATTTGATTCATTTCCAGCAGTAATCATGAATCACTTTCAGATGTCAAAACAGATTTAAACATGTATTTTATATGCTATGATTAGTCATATTTTTTTGCTTTTACTTGTCACTGCAGAGTACTACAGAGAGGGACTGGGTCGAGGTTAAACTGATTAATTCAGCACAGATCCAGTCACGTGTCCTGTCTGATAATCTTATGGACAGACCACAGAGAGAGGCCAGTATACTGTAAATGTATGCTATATAGGCTGTAGACAGTGTGAAACAGCAGCTGATGCTAAATGCCTTAAACCTGTCATGTATAATTTGGCTTCCCATGTCGCCCTGTCCTATTTTCTCCTCGCGCCTGGTTCCAGGTCAGTGGACACAAGTCGCATATAATCCGGGTCATTTTTTTAGAGCTGCTAATTATTCCTGATGCAAATGTTTGAAGGTGGGGGTTGGTAAAGCTTTTGGTCATGTTAGAACGGAACATTTTATTGCCTTTTTTCAAGTTTTTATACACTTTTGGATTAGTTTGACTGTATATGTTTAGGTTATATGCATGCAACTTAGGCCCTCTTTCCCCCTGCTGGCCACACCCACATTACATTATTCAGTCAATACAATGACTATGGAACAATGGAAAGCAGTAGAAGGGTGGAAATTGTTCAATTATGTATGCAGAAAAATAATAATAATTCACTCCAGAGAAGATCAGTGCCTTAGCATATAGTACACACACATGCATGAATGTACTTCCTGATGAGAAAACTAAATTATAACATTGTATGGAATACCCAAGTAATATTATAATCCGTAGAATTGTGTCATGAACATAAATCCCTCAGGTTTTAACCCGTGTGATCTATCACAGCCAACAATGATTAATATTAATGACGTGACACACAGTTAGACAATTAGCCTTTGAGGATCTACTTAGCACAGAGAGCTTTGTATTCTATGGCAGCTCTTATAGCCACAATATGAACTGACATTCTAATTAAACTATTGATGAAGATGTATCAGTGTCTGTTTACGGGTGTCCTTGGTGGCCAGGCTTTTGTTATAGAAGTCGTTACATTAGTTCTATCTGTAATGAGCTGAGATTGTTTCAAATGCACAATATAGCCTCACAGACAGGACCTTTTTGTGTCAGTATTTACAAAGCATTAGTGGCTGGTACCTTAACTCTGCACACAGGAAGAGAACACTCCCCTGCAGTCCACTGGGAATGCATTTCACGTTTGCATTGAAAGAGCTGCTAATAGGATGCATTTGAGACTGTGATACATTGTGCTGTGGTGGTTAATAACAGTGGACTTTGACTATAATTGAAAAGAGTTGACAGACTGATGCAGTGTCTGAAGTGAAAGCATTTTTCCACTTTCTCTTTTGTGCCATTATTCGGTAAAAGGCAACACAAATATGCAAATACAAACCCAATGAAGACAAAGTCAGTTATAATAGTTGTCTCATATAGCCTTCACAATGAAGCCGTGAACTCAGAAAGGCAGAACTAAGTGACAAATTAAAAGGCAATACATGTAATTTTAATTTTAAATGGTTTCATAACACCGGATATACCTGAAATATACCTGAAATATCCCTGAAATATACCTGAAATATCCCTGAAATATACCTGAAATATCCCTGAAATATCCCTGAAATATACCTGAAATATTCCTGAAATATCCCTGAAATATACCTGAAATATACCTGAAATATACCTGAAATATACCTGAAATATACCTGAAATATTCCTGAAATATCCCTGAAATATACCTGAAATATACCTGAAATATACCTGATATATTTTAAATATACCTGAAATATACCTGATATACCTGAAATATACCTGATATACCTAACATACCTGAAATATCCCTGAAATATCCCTGAAATATACCTGATATACCTGAAATATACCTGATATACCTGAAATATACCTGAAATACCCCTGAAATATACCTGAAATATACCTGAAATATACCTGATATACCTGAAATATTCCTGAAATATACCTGAAATATTCCTGAAATATACCTGAAATATACCTGATATACCTGAAATATCCCTGAAATATCCCTGAAATACGCCTGAAATATCCCTGAAATATACCTGAAATATACCTGATAAACCTGAAATATCCCTGAAATATCCCTGAACTAATATTTTTGACACTATCCCCACAATAATACAGAAAGGTCCAGTTAGTATTTCAGAATCACAATAAAAATCAATAATTGATTTTTTTTGTGTGTGTCCCTGGGCAAGACACTTAACCCACACTGCCTATAAATGAAAGTGGTAGGAGGAGCCGTAGGTGCAAACTGGCAGCCACGCCTCTGTCAGTGTGCCCCAGGGCAGCTGTGGCTACACAGGTAGTTTACCACCACCAGGTGTGACTGAGAAGTGAATGAATAATATAATTGTCTTTGAATGTTGAGAAAATAACCAATAAATACGTTTAAATATAAAACCAATGCATTATTATTAATATTATTAATTATCTTGCTAACAGACAAACAACCCCTAGACCAACTGATGCTAGTAAAAGCTAACCTAATTGACATTAATCAAGACTTTTAATAAGAGGGTGTAAGACAGGTAACTTTGGCTCAAATACTAATTGGGAAGTCCACTAGCTTTTAGTATGACATGTGGACTGTTCTGCTGTCTGAATTGGTAAAGCATCCTTGAAATCTCTCAGTGGTAAAATTGTGTTTGTGTGTCTGATTGAGAGAATTAAATAGAGCAAAATGCCTTAAGTGACAGATGGTAGACAAGCACCATTAAAAAAGAAAAATTACAAACCCGGAAACATACTGAAGATATTATATTAGCACACATACCCCAACTTCTTACACACAAAATATTCAGACACAAGACTCCTGAGGCGCAGTGCATGTGAATTGTGCCTCTGTGTATGAACTGAATTACTAAATGATATAACGGTAAGTGTTGCTGACCATGCATGATCAGTGAGTCGATACAGGAATTACAGAGTGTGGTAATGAAAGAAGGAAAGAGCTTGGCCAAGAGGAGGAAAATTAAGCTTTTCAATCTCTTTTGCACACACAGACACATGCACACAGACACACACATGCACACACACACAGGCACACACATGTACACACAAACTCAAATGAAGGAGAATAATGTTAGCAAGGCAGAAAAAAATCCCACCTGCTGAAGTTGGTTCCTCACCATCTGTTCCTGTTGAGAGAGAAGGGAAAAAAACATTCATTTTTATTACAAGTATATGTCAATGTGTGCGCTGCAGCTGCATATAGGAGCGCTGATTCAACAATAGTATAAACCGATGACCATGACTTTGACATGTAGTCACAGTAGTGTAAGTAAGAGCCAGACACACCTGCTACCAGTATGAGCCAACATCCCAATGGGATGTGATATGCCCCACAGTAGCTGACATGTATGCAGCATTGAGGCCACAGGGGTCTAGATGAAGGTATTATATATGGGTTTACTATATGGAACCTAAGAAGCGTTATCCAGAAAGTAGCTACAATGTGTTAGACAAAGTTAAAAAACAAAACCAGGACTAAAAGCGGATCTAAATAAGGGTTCAATCAAGTGTAAAGCCAGACAAAACCAGGTCTAAACATGGTCCAGGACACTTTAATTAACCCAAAGAAGTGTAAACAATCTAAAACTTTATTATTTTCATTTTGACATCATTATGCATCCTTGTGTCTGCTTAAACAATATAGAAGACTGCCATTATTTAGCTGCATCCTACAAAACATCCTACAAGTGCATAGTAAATTAGTTGAAAGCAATGACAAATATAGACACAATAAGGGCCAAGCGGATGACATTGTGATTGAGCAAAGAACCTAAAAGAAATGAAAAGTATCACTATACAACAATATCTACAGATTGGCAGAAGTGGATCCCATAAGACAGGATAATGAACACACCCTTGACTGACATACAAGTATGCAGCACACAGACAGCTCACAGCAGCCCCCCATCCTCCCCCCGGGACAGCACCCTGGTCAGTGGACTAATGTGTGCTCATAATTCTGGACCAGTGCAGGATTAGCCCCTGTGGCATACATTCATACAAGCTTCTCAAGCCAAGTCTACAGCTGAGTTCTGGCCTGTCTGCTATCATTACTGCTCTCCTCTATCTCCATCATGGCTCCAAGAAAATGTGCCAAGCTATACACGGACACAGAACATGGGAGGCATATGAATGAGCCGGGGTTAAACTATGGTTGTACTGTGACAGTTTGATCTTTTGTATTTATTGTTGTTCCTTTTCTTTTATTTGTGAGGGGTGTGAGCATGGTCTCTCTCCTGGCATGTACAAGTACAAGTACAAGTCTCGCATGTACGAGTACAAGTACAAGTCTCGCATGTACGAGTACAAGTACAAGTCTTGCATGTACGAGTACAAGTACAAGTCTCGCATGTACGAGTACAAGTACAAGTCTCGCATGTACGAGTACAAGTACAAGTCTCGCATGTACGAGTACAAGTCTCGCATGTACGAGTTCAAGTTTATTTTGTGTTTTAAGGTTTTTTGTTTTTTAATGTGTTTTTGTCGGTTTTAATGTCTGTAGTTTTAAAGGTCAGAACTTGTCTGTCACACAAGGACATACACATAAAATGTATACCCTTGTAAATAAAGCAGAAAAAGACAAACATAAAACACAGCAAACTTCACAGCAAAATTCTTCGCATCAAAAGTATTGAAATAAAGCACATATAGCAATACTAACAAAAACACAAGGCCAACAAACTCAGATTCTCAGAATCCCTCAATCCCAACAAAAACACAACAACCTGGGGTTGCTACCAAATATATGTCTATATATTTTTCAGTTCAGTTTAAAAAAGAAAATCACACTCAGAAATAAAAGAATTGCAAACTCACAGTTTGCGCGGTCAGAGTAGTCAGGTCAGGTCAGGTCAGGTTGTGACGTCAGATGTGGACACAGAGGAATAGGAGCGATGGGAGTTTTTCGAAATGCAAACCAGTATTTTTGGATATTGTTGGTGATGGTGGATGGCTGGCGGCAATGCTGAAGAGTGCGTAATGGAGTGCGTAATGGAGGGATTAAAAGGCCTCAACTGAACGTGCTAAACGTGCTAAACGTGCTGAACGTGCTAAACGTGCTAAACGTGCTAAACGTGAGCATGTCTGCTCCTGTTTTGCCTTGACCGGCTCTGCCATTAAATGTTTTACAGGTAGAGAATGGTTTGGGCAGCGCAGTTGAAGGACGAATGGGGGATTACATGACTTAGCTGCAGGTCGTCACAGTGCGGAGTATTGAGGTCACAGGGGATTGGATCATTGGATTTTATGTAGTTTTTTTTTTTTATTTACTTATCAGTGTTTTACATGGACAATTATGCAGTTAGGAGCTACAGTGCTTTAGCAACACTAGATTAAGCCACATTTCTATATTTAGCACAAAAAAAGTGTAAACAAACCACAAGGTATTGAGCCAAGATCACAATTTTGATTTGATCACTATTCGTATCTGTTGTCTTACACAGAAGACTACTGCGTGTCTTCATAAAACCTTAAAAAACTACAAATTAAAATCAATAAAATTGTTACAGTAAAAATGACAGTGAAGAGCAGAGCATAAATCATATTCTATAACTTTAAAAAAATATTTATATCGCCATATCACACACCCCAGCTAGGACTAAACCAGGTCTAGCCCAAGACTAAACCAGGTCTAACTTAACCAGATCCAAACCAGGATTACACCAGGTCTAAAGTCTTTGCTTAGGCAATTCAAAACTAGAACTAAACTGAGTGAAAATAAACCAGGAAAAATGTCTATTGTTAAGCTTGACCAGAACTAAACCGCCTTACTATAACTCCCAGGGTTAACTGGACTAAATCACTAAGTGTCATATAAATCAAATAAGAAAAATGCATGCTGGGTAATGCTCAAGACTAATGAAAGAGCTACAAATCAGACACATGCTTAATTAAAGTATGATTCACTGACATGTTTTAGAGTGTACTCTTGAATACTAATTGTGCATTAACATAAGGAGAGAATTAGGACTTGCATAGATCATGAGACTTTCAGGTCAAAAGTTGTGGGCCACAGGCATGTTATTATCAATGCAACTGTATCTTAGTATGTAGTTTAAATTGAAGAAGAAAGCAGACAGCATGCACGCCATATGTTGGAATATGGAGTCATTTAAGATGTACAGTTATAAAGGGAAATATATATAACCACTGGACACTTTATAAGGTAGAACCTGTACATAAAGTGGCACTTGGTGTGGTCTTCTGCTGCTGTAGCCCACCTGTTTCATGTTTTGTCATCCGGAGAGTTCAAAGATGGTCTTCTGCTAATGTTAATGATGCCTTTCCCTTATCTCAACACTCTCTAATCAGCATCTCATTTTTGTTCACAGAACACTGGATATTTTGAGACCATTCTTTGTGAAAACTAAACTTTTATTTCAGGTTTCAACTTCGGAAGGTTGATCTTGAAAACGTCAACAATCCAAAAGAAGCTGTTTGCAATTACACACAGTGTAGCTCACTATCAGGTCAAAGTGTTGCGCAAGCTTCAAATTGCAGAAAAAAAAACAATCAACACATTGTAATTATGAAGTCAATCACTGTCTCTTGGTGGTAAAGAAGCCCCCTGAATTGCAATTACCCATCCACAAGGACCACCCTAATCCCCAAAGCAAAGCACATTCCACCCTTTACTTATACTGTGGTTTTCTTCCCTTTGCTGTTTAACCATATGGGTCAATGCAAGCCACAAAGACATACTAAACAGGCTCCATACACATTTGCACATTGACAATATAAGACAATGGAGAAAAAACGAGCAGACAGCAAACCCCCGCTCACACACACAGACACAGAGGGCTGAGATAAAAGAGCTGTTTCTTCAACCCACACTCCGAGTGGCTGAATCTGGTACAGACATTATTAAGTCTTACAGTATCTCTTCAGCTGCTGTAAGAAAATAGACATATGTGCTATTTCAGTGAATCAGTGCTAAGGGTGGATATAATAATGACAGCACTCAACACATTTCTATGCGGAGTGTATTTGGTCTATGCTTGATGAGGTAATCACAGACTTTTTTTTTTTTTACTTTGGACAAATTTACATGCAAAAGAGAGAACTCAATTGCTGCTCTGCTTAGACTAATTGTGCATATTCTGTGGTATTTACAAATAGTTCAACAAGGAGAACTCTGACACACCTGTCCATACAATTTGATCAACTATTTACAAAATGTTCAACTTTCAGATGTTCAACTACACGCAATGCCACACAACAAACTCAGAAAGTACAAAAAATACAATGTTGGAAATACGTCAAGCTTTCTCTTTCTCAAAAAACAAGTGGCAAAATGAAGATGCTGATGATGATGAAAAATAACAATCAAGAAAACTGTAAACTGTGCCCAAGGACAGCATTTAACCACCACCATTCTATACAAAATAATCATTTATATCTGCATGTATATTTTGTTGCTGTCAAAAATAGCGCAAACATTGATCTAAACCAGAACTTGTGTGGAGCACACCTCCTAGAGAGGGTCCCAGAGGTATTGGGGGGGCACCGAGCTGACATCTGTTATCAGTAAATTAATTATGGTAATTAACGCTGCCTCATTCACTAAGAATGCACAGGTATTGGTAGAGATTTCTATTGTTCTGATGGGTTTTAAATAAAGAAGATTGAACCAGGACTCTGAAAAACCTGATGCCTCTCAATTACTCGCTGCTAAGTATCTTCTATCATACAGAGCCTGAGATTATAACAATGACAACAGATCAAATGAACTGAAAAATAAATTAAAAATGTCAGACGTCTTGTTCAGATATTGTTTTTAAATGTACAAAGGATTCTTTATTCTTATTATTAATATTTCTAAAATACACATTTTATAAAAGTTTTTGGGTGAAAAAGACTGAGAACCACAGATCTAAACATGAAGCTAATCACAGTAAACCACACGCAACATTCAGCCACAGTGCAAAAATCAGCTGCATTATCCAGGTGTGTCAGCATGATTAAAAGACATATGATTGACTACTGCTCCCACCTATTGGAGTAAATGAACTGAGCCAATCGTTTCAATTTCTGGACCCGCATGTAGACAGACTGAACCAGTGACATGTTTTTACTATGACGTCTTCTGTAGAGAACTTAATGAATTATAAAAAATTATTTAAAAAGAAATGTAATTCACGGCTTGAGTGTGTTACTAGAATAGAGCTGTGAAGAAGACATTTTCTCACGTTCTCGTCATAAACAAAGCCCACTTCACATTTTATTATTGTAGTAAATTTGCATGCATGTTGTCTCCTTCTAATTCAACAATTCCTGGTGCCATCTCTTGAGACTGTGCTAATAAATTTGTGAGAGTGTTCCTGAGATGACTTATTTAAATGGCCCTTCCTGGTTCCAAAGAGAAGGTCCTCTCTGTAGCATGATAAGCCTCGGTCCGGGGACACATTGGTTTAATCTGAGTGACAGCCCGGAGGAAGTAATAACCATCCATCCATAATCTAAATGGGATGCAGTCAGCCTGTCCAGCACGGGGGCCGATACCACCTAAAGGTGTTCAGCCTAGATAGGGGATCCATGGGCTTAGGTGCACAGGGGTCTACAAGTGCCAGGACTATAAAACACACTGAATGAGAAAGAAGAAGCAGCACTTATATATAGATATATATAAATATAATAATATGCTCCTACCATGGAAAAATCATGTGGAAGAACATGCTGTGAAAAAAACAGTGCAATATTAAAAATGTAAATAAACAAACAAAGCAATAAGTATTCTTTTATTAAGGGCTTCATTTCATAAAGCCCTTTTTATAACTCATTAACTAAGTCCATCGTCATTAACTCACTGACGCTAGTTAAGCTACCTCTTCGGCCAGGGGGCAGAGATGTGGCATCTATACCACACCTACTGTTGCCTTGTTGACCAAAAGGAAGTGCTCTGTCCAAGGACACAGCATCAATATGAACGGGGATGGCGTGAGATTCGAACTACCAACCTTCCTGATTTTGGACAAACAGCTCTACCACATGAGTCATTTCTCGCCTCATATTATTATTATTAATAGTAGTATTTTTACCAAAGAGAATTGAACACATGGTCTATTCTTTCCTATATAGCCATGGTATTGCATGAATAAGCTACCTAGCATCCAGTAACATCCAAAAATGTATATCTGACATGTTCTAGCTGACATTTTTGTTATTTATATATTCCTATATTTGGATCCCTAATCTTGATAATAGCAAGTGTTTTGTTGAGTATGATTTATTTTTGTGCTTTTTCAGGCTATGTAAAAATATAAAATCTATCTGTAATATCAAGCTTCGATTTTTTTAAATTGGATTCACTCCAAAGAGGTCAGAACACTCAGAACATTCTACGGGGATGATATGTATAGGATGGATAGTGTTTCTATAGACTTACCATTATGTTAAACTCTTGCTTTCCTTTGTGTCAGCCTCATTTCTCTGTTTCTATTTAAGCCAACCATGTTAAATTCAAATCATTCACAAGTACTTGGACAAACAGACAGCGGTGGTCATGCTCGAACATCAAACAGAGAGAACTTGGCTGAACTGAATGTGTTGCAGTAATACTAATGTGAATTCATGTGCTATCAGATGAACAGTGACCTCGAAGCATCTGTCCGCACTTGAAAATCCAACAGCTATCATCTGTGTTGAGCATTGGGAAAACCACTGCTGGGTAGGGCGGGGCATTGTTAGGAACCTCATCATTCGATTTTGACTCTTGATTGTTAAATAGTGTCCTGCTTTAGTTAGAATATCTCATAAATAGATAGTTGTCTTTTCCCTATAGCGTAAGCTCCAAAACAGAGCAAAAAGACACACCAATCTATGGCAAATGGTGAATTTAAGATAGTGATCTGTCAGAACAGAGGGATCTAGTGTCTTACTGATCCATGATAGCAATGCTGTTTCTCAAAGCTTTAGGCTCTACTTTTGTCTGGTCATCATGAGTTTGCATTGAAACTTATTACTCTGATGCGAGTTCCTCAAGTACACGAGTTAGCGCTACACACACACGGGCGCGCACACACACACGGGCTGAAACGATTCATTGGATTTTCTGAATCGATACTGAATTGTGCCCTTATTGCGATCATACGGGGCTGGGGAAAAAAAGAATCCCCATTGCTTTTCAATCTAAATGCCTATTAGCAAAACATCTAATATAAACTGCATTTACAACTTGTTTTCTCTTATTTAATGAGAGAAATTAGCTCTTGGCTTCTGCAGGGATTTTACAGTAAATCAGGGCTTGAATGGTGTCAGAGCACATGATGTTGAGCAAATATGCACCAACTCAAGGGAGCACGTTGGGCAGTTAGTAAATTGGCTACTTTCTGTGCGCTCGCTGCTGCTTTAAGTGGTTTAACTATGTTTGGTGAAGAGTGTTGTGCTTCCCGTGAAATTGAAAAACAAATGAGACACACACAGGTCTATAGCTGCCCTCTGGTAGAACTATCTCTATGGGTAGAACTATCTCTATGGGTAGAACTAGCTCTATGGGTAGAATTATCTCTATGGGTAGAACTATCTCTATGGGTAGAATTATCTCTATGGGTAGAACTAGCTCTATGGGTAGAACTATCTCTATGGGTAGAACTAGCTCTATGGGTAGAACTATCTCTATGGGTAGAACTATCTCTATGGGTA
>JAVQKC010192047.1:0-13159 GCA_036025475.1 Philypnodon macrostomus | reverse complement strand
ACCAGACAAATCAAAAAAGTAAAATAGACCCTTCTCATTTTTGTCATGATTTGTGGGCGGGGCCTCTTAATTGCTCGTTAACAATATAAAAACCTTTTAGAAATCACACAATGTCTGATTAACATTAACAGACGTATGGGGCCGTTTCACCGATATACACCTTGCTGTCAGGGACGACAGCACAGGCCTAGTTTTGTTTTGGTTTACATCTAGTTTAAACCTTTTTTAGCCCTGGTGTGGTTACTCTTTTACCCTAGTGTTTATGTACTATGACATTTTAGGGGGCCCACACTGAAACAGGTTTAACAACACACATTTGTGTAAAATAGTGGAGAAAGGCAAGGCAACATAAAATTCATTAAATGACCAAAGCAGCGGTGGACTCTGACAATCTGTTGGCAGCGAGCCTTTTCCAATTTCATCCCTTTTTGGACAAAGCTGCCCATGGACCTTGAAGCCATCTGTACTCTACTCTTAAAGAGACTTTCATGACTTTAGCTTGTGATACATGTGAACATGTGTGCGTGTCAAGGCCGTGCTGAAGCTGGCAAAGAACATTACAGTCAAAAATATAGGTTTCCTCATATTGCACAGTTTAACAGTTTAAGCACTAGGGCTGCACAGTATATCTCAAAATTAATATTTCACAATATTTGGAAATGCAACATCTGCATAGCAACCAACTAAATCAGATTAATGTGTTGGTCTTCCATCTAACAGAGATTTATACTGGCAAAAAACATGGAACCTTAAATCAAGTAATTTAACATATTTAATTACAAAATAACTAGGGGTGTAAATCACAGCTTTCCGCGCAATACTATATACTGTATATCTCAAACACTACCACGATATGACTTTATATTGCTATTTATGGGCCCATTATCTATCAATATCTGCTAATTTAACCAAATATATACGTAAAGTATTTTCCGGAGTATTGCATCAGCCATGTATGTTACATCCCTAAAGATAACCAACTTAAATGATCATGATTTAGTAATATTTGAGTTCTTAATTTTGTCCTGTTTAGTTTGTTTTGATCAGTGAGTCCATGGACTCTTTTATTAGAATCTGAAAATCTAAACCTTTTTAATATACTAAATATTGCCAGCCATTTTGTTATCCCAATCTCCAACACCACATGTTTTATCACATTTTCTAATAACATGCAGCCCTACTACGCACTGTGCAGTTTTTGTTTTTTATGACCCAACCTTAAAGTCTATCCTCCAGGCTTCCCCTCATCCATCTCCAAACCCCCTCTGTCCAAAACTGTATATGGTGCACAAGTTGTTTTGCATTTTCTCCATGACAGTTCTCCACTGCACACATCAAACATGCCTCCAAACCCACAACAAGGAAGTCTTTGTGTTGGCGTTTGAGTCGTTTGATGAGCCCGTGTGCAGCCCTTTAAAAACCGGGCATGAATATGGAGCACTAGGGCATCTCTTCTTCCACTAACTTCACACAGGGGCTTCCTACAGGGGGGTCTGAAGAAGTGGATTCTGGGGGGCACCACAATGCCAGCCTGCTTCACTTTGTGCCTTTGGTGAAGGGATGCATGCAAAATTCATTGTTTTACCCTGCAGAGACGTGGATAAATATTTTTGAAAGATCTAGAAGTCAGTGTGGAAGATAGTACAGTATGAAGGCTGTATACCTCTAGTATCTAAAAATGATTAGATTACAATTACATTTTCAGAATATGTCAGTAATGAACAACAGGAAGAAATCTTTTGAATTGGAATAACTAGAATATGGATCTGGTTTATTCCCGTTAGTGGAGCTAAAAATCCCAGCCACAAATTGTGCTGGTCCCATAACAAAAGTTCTCTTTTGGTATTAGGAAGGGTATCATAAAAAGTACACATGTAAATGAAATGCTGTGGTGAGGAAAAGATTTAGCTGAAATAGAGTTTTACTATCGGCTGATGCAAGGGCTTTGTTCTCTGTAAATAGTGCATTTACTAAATATGCATGCCACACATGTATACATGTTCAGTTGTGTTGTTGCACATGGAATGAAAAGATGATTGGTAATGCCTTCTATGCCAGACGTACTAAACCAGTGTAATTGTTTTATTTTTATGTAGTGACTCTCTTTCCACTTTCATTTCATGTCTGATCAAGGCCTGATTTCCTGGGGGACCATGCTCCCCTGCAAAACCTCAATTTAAAACAGCACAAATGGGAGCAAATGTAGTGAAAATGATAGGCTGAAACTCGATTAAGACAACTTCAGAGCAAGCTCACCCAGTACGTATCAAATCACATTAACAGTAGCATCAACCCCAATATTAACCCAGTGATGCAATTAGGACTACAGGTTTTAGGCTAAAGCGTTTATCCCACCGTCTGGATATTCCCAAATGAGATTAAGAGGGTGAACTCCAACCCCTTGGGATTGAATGAAGCATCTTTTACCCAGAAAAGCTAGCGACCTTTTTCTTCTTTGAATGATCCGTCATCCTAATTGAGAAATCAGTCACTCAAGTTTACGTTTGTTATTTTTGGTTTGCTTAATATATTGCCATTTCTAAACAATGTCCAGTGGTATGATTGCACTAATTCAAGGTGAATGGTGTTTATGTTAGGTGAGTCCAGTTTACAGCTGAAGGTTATGACCCAACGGGCACAGGTCGTTATAACAGCCCCAGGACTGGATTAGGGAAAGCTTATGCTAAGATATGCACCAAATGTATGTGACAGTGAAGGTTGAGCTGGGATTGACTCCTTAATATAATTACAGCTACTCGAGGGAGAGAGAGACCGAAGTGTGTTTGAGAGAGGTCTGTGACAGCTCTACAACAGAGGAGCGTCAGGAGTGTCAGCAGCCTTGTCTCCTCAGGCTGAGGCTGGCTCATGGCCCAGGGCTAGGCGCCACACATGAAACCACTGGCTGCAGGACTCTGACACACCATAGACATGCTGCAATTACAATAATGATGCATGCAACTCATTCTTATTCAGGACATCTACCTTATATTGCAGCATATTCTCTTCAGTCTTTAAAAGTAACCAATTTCACTCAGCTGCTCCTATTGTTCACTAGAGAATCATCTAGTCTGTGGCAAAAAAAACATTTTTTTTCTTTTAGGGAAATCTAGAGTTTAGCATCATTGCTAGTTTACTATTGCAATGGGCATGGTTTTGGTTTTGTGTGGAAGGGACAAATGGAAAAAAAAGCTTAAGCCTGTGATAAAACTAAATGTATAGGGCTGATGAGTACAATTAAGCTGAACATGGAGCTAGAATACTTGTGATTGTTATTTTGGCCATATTCAAGCCTCACATCTTTATTATTTATTCTCTAGACTTCTTGTTGCTTTTTACTTTTATCTTTGAATGAATTGCCCACTCTGGAGTTGGCATACTCGGAACAAAGGCAGGGGAGTAGACCCTTTGATGAAAGTAGTGAACCCAGCCCCCCACTCTCACTCTGCCCCTCCCTGCTCATCTCTCTGCCCTGTGGAGTTCATCTGGCAAAGGAGGCAGCATCAGCCAATTTACACAAGCAGCAGGTTTTTTTTTTTTGCTTCTTTTTGCACCCGCACCCTTGTCCCTACCCCTCCACCTCTCTGTTCTTTGTGCCTGTGGAATAATATGGCGTGCAGTGCAGTCCAAGCCCCGGGGCGGCTAACACCTGCCTGGTAGAAACTGTGCTGCGGAGGTGTCATGGCCCAGGTAACACCGCCCACTATCACCTTCACGTGCCCCCAGTCAATGAGCCAACATACAAGTACACATTTCCTCTTTTGTTTTCAAACCATGCTAAATCCAATTAAAGCTTTGTAAGTGCTTCCCAAATAGCAGGGCAAACAGATTAAGAGAATCCCCCTTCCCTCGCTGCAGCCCCACCCACTTCCTTTCTCTCCTCAGAATCATTGGTATAAACACAGTTATTTAACCATATCCATTGCTAACTGGTTTATGTTGTAGAGATAACATTAGACATGCTGCTTGATGATGAGACATACTGACTTCTGACCATTGTTGTAATGTGTTCAATAAATCCTCTGCATACTCGTTCTTGTTTGAAAAGCAAATTCGAGCTCCACTCATCAATGTTTCTCCACCGACCATGCCCAGATCAATTCAATCAAAGTTCATCCACGGAGGACCTTAATTATTTAATGAATGGCATCTGGATGGCCTTAGGAGGTAGTGCTGGCCTTACCCCTAATTTACACTGAATCCATTGCATCTCCAGTATGTCTCAGTGTAAATTAAAAAATATGACGGAGTACATTGTGTCTACAGCATGTCTCCAGCCAGAACCATTGAGTTGTGACTAAATACCAAACGGGCACTCGTCTCTGTCCTCTCTATCGGCGTGAACAGCGATCCAAACTCTGCCTGTCCCTCGCTAACTCAAGCACAACTAGGGGCAACTCGGAGCAGCGTGTGTGGGCATGCAGCGATGTGAGTTTAATAATGTTTTGAGATGATCAAGTAACATCCGGTTGACTTGTCTGACTAACTAGAATTTCTGATTTTAATAAAAGGGGCCAAGATTAGATAATATAGCATCTGCACTTCATCTGGAACATTGTGCCAGTCCCAAGCCTGGATTAAAAAAAATGACAGAGAGGTCTTCTAGTGTGTAAATTATGCCAAATCAAAACACCTGATGATTTGCTGTGGTGACCCTAAAGGAAAGAGAACAGGCAAATTGGACTTTCATATACTGAATGATGAATGCACTTGTATGTACATGGAATAGGAATGATGTATCAGAAAAGAGGCTGTCCACCGAATATAATCACAAGAATATTACTATAGTGTATAGTATAGTATCTTAAAGCTATTGGGAACATCTCTCAAACAGTACAATACAACTAGAACAAATGACTATTGCTGTAACCAGGAATGCATCATCCATTTGCCAGTGACAAACAGCACTTTATGCTTAAAATAGTAAACATTACATAAATATAACTGTGGCCACTTTTCTATCTAACTGAATCTGTATGTTTTCTCCAGAAAGCCATTGTGGGTGTGTGGTCAAAGGTGAAGGAGAGAGGATTCATCCCTCATTTGCACAGTGACACCTCAGCACTTTGTGAGGCCCGGGTCAATATGTGTCTGCAGCCGCTCGTGCAGCCTGTCACAGTTAATACAGCCCTGACATGACGCGTCCTGCACCACTGATGGAATTACTGCCCATTTGTCTGCCATCATTGTCTTGCTGTCATATCACCCTTCATCTCATTGTGGCCCCTGTCCATCATCCGGTCTGTCAAAACGAACACTTCAAAAATACAGTAAAAAACTAGAGCTGCGCAATTATATATCGGGAAAAAAATGGTGCCATTATGGTCTTCACCTGACAGAAAATTACTGTTAAAATATGTGCCTGGAAATTCAGTTTCATAAATAATCCTGTTCAAGTTGAGACTTTGATAGCCCCAGATTTGACCAGTGAGTCCAGGGCCCTACATTTCTTTATAATTTAACACTGAATCAAAGTTTAACTGTTTATGAGTGAAGAGGCTTTACCCTAAAGGGCAGGTATATTGGCATCACCATTTTTGCAATACTCACCATAGTTGGTGCTGGGGGTTGAACAGACTAGTCGACTTTTAAGGTCTGTGTCGACTGCGCGAAGATAAAGTCGACTGGTCCTGGTCTGTGAAACTGAAGCCTCTGACGTGCACCGTTAATGTTGAGTAAGTGCACTTTAATCGACTCTCTTCAGCATCAAACATGAGCTCAACACACAAACACAAACAGTGCCTTATCCCTCACTTCCCCGTGTCTCACTGTAAGCTGTTTAGTCCAGGTCTCTCCCAACTCCACAGTATTGTCCAGCTCTCGGCTTGTATTTTCCTGTCATCACGCTGTTCTTCATTCATAAAGCTAGAATGAGTCACAAAAGGGAAGAATATGTGTGGTATCTGTCTGAAGATGGGGTGAAAGGCACTGGCCCAGGCAAAATGCGTGCAGGGCAAGGGCTTGTTGCTTTGTTTAGTTAATGTTAGTCCTCTTCTTGTTAAAAAGTTATATATACAAACTGCTCCTGTGACACAGGTGTGAGCCACAAAGACTCAGCATTAAAAATGACGTCATCGACTAGGTGACATCAACTCGGCCAGTACCAACTACTTGTCTACTTTAGAAAATTGGCCTTCGTTCCACCCCTAGTTGTTTCTGTTATTGTGCTTCGCTGCTACGTACATGAATCCAGAATCACATCTTGATCCATATAATGTTTATAGTGGCATCACTTCTGTAGTCCAGTAAAAATACATGATTTTGTTTTGTAAGACGCACTGTTTTCCAAATGAACTATAAGCAATGTGGGAGGAATAGTAATGACAGAATACCGGGTATGGGCTGATGTAGTATGAGCAAATAAATGGTCACTGGGGATGGCAGCTGGTAGAAATAGCTGACACAGACTTAAAACCAAGTATCGGCTTCAGATAAACATTGACAGACAGAAATAAATATGTTGATTCTACACTAATCTGATAATCCCCACTGAACGTGAATAAATACACAGACATGCTTGGGTAGTATTTCTGCCTTATTTAATGTAAGTTTTTTTTTTTTCTTATAGCAGGACCGTTCACACATTAGACAAGCTCATAGTGTTAATAATTCAGACATGGTGGAATATGCATGGTGCGTAAGTTGCACAGCCATACCCCTTTTTCTATTGTGCTGTAGTGTTTGGATCCAATATAGTGTCAAATCAAAAATGCTGGAATATCATAATGTATATAAGGTTATGTCTTTGTTGGCATTGGTTTGTGGGTGATTTTTTTTATTTGAAAAACATTTCTTTTTTTTTTACCCCCACATTTGTAGACGTGACACGGCATAGATTTGTTGTGGCCTAGTCCTTTTCTAGACTGCTTGCAAACTTGGTGGCAGCTTGTAATATAATGGCGCAGGATTATGCAGCTCGCTAATCTAAGCACACTAACTGTCTACCCTGTGTAAATTCTCTTTTACTGCCTGTCAGGTCGTGTGTGGCAAGACTTCACCGGGAACTCCTGGATGGTTGTAACTCATGCGCCCGCAGTTTTCAAACACTCGTAGTTCACCCGCTTCTCTGATCTCAGGCACGGATTATTGGCTCATGTGTCACACTAAGTTGTGATAAATAACTTTGGGCCGATTTACCAAAAAAAAAGGCCCAAATATCAACAGCAGCACATGCTCAGCCAACCGTAGAGTAATTGTGAAAGTTGGTAAATCACGTTCAGAGAAAAGTGTGAGGTTATTGAGTGCACAATAGATAGAGGCTCTGAGTGGACAACAGGCTCAAGTTGCAGAGGAAATGAGATTTAAGAGCAGAATTGAAATGTAATATTGGTTGCAGTGAGATCATTGGCAACATCTTATCTGTACAAGCATCAAAACCGCCAGTGCCATTTGCGATACCAGAAATATATGTATATTATTGCCTCAATCTGACTCAGCTTAAAGGTGTCTGTAAATTTCCTTGAATGATTTTTTTTTTTTTACCCTGTTCTATGAGGTAAAGTAACTCATCAGTAATATGTAGAGGCCAGGGGCGGGACTAAAGTAAAACTCGACTACTATTGGTGAAAGTGGTAACCCACAAAGTCTGATTTGATGTTGTTGTAGAGGCCCGGGGAGGGATGAAAGTAAATATATTATGTCAGATTACCTACTTTACATTATAGAACAATTTCTTATTTTAGTAAATGTATGAACTACACCTTTAAATGTTCAGCTAAGCTCCACTGCGTTGGTTTGGCACCGAGCCTGAGAGACTGACACAGAGGAACAGAAGTAAACAAAAAAGATGAAGAACACTGCTTCAAGCAACAGCTACCTATTTTTAGAGTGGACACACATTGTTTATCTTACTATGTCTGTCCAGTTGCTTGTTTTGGTTTCACATGAAAATTTCATAATTTAGTATGTGTATGTAGTATGTGCTGGTGCTAGACACAGTGCAGTTATCCCCATGCATTCTTATTAATGCATTAGTTTTATACAGCTCAAAGACGCTTTACATTACATTATTCATTCACTCCACAGTCACACCCGGTGGTGGTAAGCTACTTGTGTAGCCACAGCTGCCATGAGGCACACTGACAGAGGGGGTGGCTGCCAGTCTGCGCCTACAGCCTCTCCAACCACCACCACATTCATCCATTCATTCATAGGCAATGCGGGTTAAGTGTCTTGCCCAGGGACACAACGACAACGTGTGCTTAGACGGGGACTCGAACCACCGACCCTCTGGTTGAAGGGCGAGCACCTACCCACTGCACCACTGCCGCCCAACTACAAATTTAAACACATTTTTCAGCCTACAAAACACTTTCGGAGGGCTATTATGCTATTGTTTGGGAACATGTCTAATTACTGTAATAGGACTTATCAGTGAGAAAACAATACCTTAATGTTTTCAAGGATTTATTATCAAGCACAACACTGAATGAATAAACCACTGATAATCCTAATAGTATTAGTCAATAGAACATGTACTTGAAGTTGAACAAGGCCAAGATAATTGATATTGCCTGATCTAATGCTAGCTAGAATTTCTAACTCTGGATTTGTGCTATATTGAATATTGAAGTATATTTTGGGTCTAAATGAATTTTTGCTGTTGTTAGGACTGGAACTGAAATGTTTAAAACAAAAAATACCCAAACAACATTGTATAAAGCATTCATTTTGATGGACAGTACAGTAGATATCCACAACATAATGGTGTATGGTTTTCAGGTGACGGGGCAAGGCAGGGGGGAGCGCGCAGGCTACACTATCCAATTTGTGAGGGAGCAGATGCTGTTACCCTGGAGCGTGGTATTTTAGCCCTAACGGTAAAACTGTAAAACCTCTGTCTGTTGAAAAGTGGGCTTGGGAACATGTCGGCTGCACTTGCTGAAGGCTGGAGCTGCAGTTTTTGAAGCTGCTGTCAGCTGTACCCTACGGGCTGCTGCCGTGGCACTGGGCTGACAGGCACCACTGCCACAGAGAGGGGGGAGGTAGAGGAGGAGGTGGAGGAAGATCCGATCCTATCATAAACAGTCCTTGCTGGTGAAAGTCAGAGTTGGAGAGATTGCAAGCCATGTGAATGTCAGTAAAGGTGACACATGCATTCAGCTGCCACTTTTGGATGTTAATAACAATGGTCAGCAAACTAGTGGACACATGTTTGTGCAGCTGGAAGTGCTACAAGAGGCCAATATTCATGCATGTATTTGTGCTGTGTATGAGTGGAATTCATATTTGCCCAAAGTTGATCCTTTCATGGTTTGAGGTAACAGCACATCTGAGAGCACACAGCCTGCAGCGAGCTCACAGGACGCCCCAGGCACAGTCTCACTCCGTATGAGCACCGATAAACCCAAGTCAAATGACAATCCTTATCCCAGCAGTAGCCATCGTATGTAAATATTTTTATTAATGTGAATCTTCTCTGCAAAGGACATTAGGTGGAGAGTGTGAGTATGATGAAGGCTTTTTCCAGTCTTTTTATGTTCCAAATAGCAAAATGGTGAGTGGTACACAAAATCTAAAAAGTCTATCCTGGCCACACTTATTTTCTATAGACTCTTCATTGGTAGTGGAGTTTATAAAACCAGTGCAGGTAAATTAGCAGTCAGTAAAGATTTTAGTATCTCCTAACCTTGATCAAAGATCAAGATCAACCAATGTAACACAAACCAGTTAGCATTAGCCCAAAATGATTTGAAACACGATCCACACTCACAATTAAGCATCCTGTAAATTTGAACAGTTTGAAGTCAATTTTAACTTGTCTGGTTTCTCTGTGTTTTTGTTCTATTCAAAGGGCTATAGATGTTTTTTCTCTGGCCTGGCTCTCTCCCCACTGCGTCGATGTGGTGCAGTCTTTCCTGGCACTAACAGTTCTTCTGTGGCTGAGCTGCGGTTCAGTGTCACCCCACAGCGATAAGAGCCAAGAGAGTGACAGAGGAGCCAAATGATTGTCCTCTATCTGCATTTAAAGGTCAGATGTAGTTCTAACTGTAAGTTTGTTCATATTAAATTACATTTTTGTAATTTCTTCCTAAATAAGTTAAAGTATTGTGTATTGCAAAAGACGCAGATTTAATTAAATATAAATCGTGTTTTAGGGGTAGTTGTAGTTGTATGGTTAGTAATGCACTTGATTTGATTTAAGTAATACTTTAAATCAAATCAAATTTAAATTAAATCCATCGACTACACTGACACCCATTGTAAACATTACTGCACATGTGCAGTTCTTCACGTCTGTGGCATGTTGCGTCAGTGGGTAAGCGTTCGCCCTGCAACCAGAGGGTCACATGTTCCAATACCTGCCTGAGCGCATACTGTCATTGTGTCCTGTTGTGAGCAAGACATTGCGATCACATTGTCAATGAATGAATGTGTGATTGGTGATTAGTGGTGGTAGGAGGAGCAGACTGGCAGACATGCCTGTATCAGCAGTTTAATTTAAATCCAACTTTTAATTTCTTAGCGTGTTCTGTGTCTACAAAGGAATAAGATAAGAATCTTTATTTGTTCGGTGTTGCCTTCCTTTGTTTTTGTTGCAAATAACTAACATCTAGATGGAGGTTGGTAGTGGTCCATTATAGCGGTCAAAGTAGATTAGCAGAACCTACACATCCAGAGGAGCCAGCTGAGGTGTCCCTCAAAGCATCCCTCGGGAGGTGTTCTGGGGATATCCCACCAGGAGGAGACCGCGGGGAAGCCTCTTTAGACTGGCCTGGGAAAGGATGTCTAGGGAATGGATTATCTTAGCTTACACTGCTGCATCTATGGCCCAGTCCCAGTTGAACTGTAGATGTATGGATATTATCTCAGTATTTCATTAAATTGGTGAAATGCATTTAGGCAATATTATGGAATCACGCCCGCCTGCTTCCGCAGATCCTACATGTGCACACGATAACTCAAAAAACAAATTGCCGGATCAGTTTAAAATTTCACATACAGGTAAAAAGATGCCAAACTTAATTGATTTTGGTACTTCTGGGATTAAGTATTTTATTACTGACCTAAAGCTGTGAACGCAGTAACTAAAAAAAAAAGTATTTTTCAACTTTTTGAAAACGCTGAACTGGATTGATTTGGGTACTTCTACGATTAATGATCATTAATTAATTAACTAATTAATGCCCAGAAGCAATTTAATTGAGCCATTAATCCTGCTGAACATAAACAAAATTATCTGGACACACTTCCTTTGGCAGAGAGCAATGAAACTACCCAACATAAAATGTCATTATGACCCCACCCCACAACAGGAAGTCAGCCATTTTGGATTGAAATTGGAAGGGCATGTATATTTGACAGCCTCTAACTTGCACATACTTTGCACGGTTAGGCTCAAACCTGAAACACCTAATTACCCCCTGGCCCTGAACACATCTGACCAATGTAGTTTTAGGGAAATTAACAAAATTTGGCAAAAACTTCCTTCACAAACATCCAGACAAATCAAAAAGTCAAATAAACCCTTCCCATGTTTGTCATGGTTTGGGGGCGGGGCCTCTTCTTTGCTTGTTAACAATATAGAAACCCTTAGAAATCACACAATGTCTCATTTAGGTCAGATGTATGGGGCTGTTTTGCCAATATACACCTTGTGGGCCTAGTTTCATATATTGTATTATGGCAACCCTAAAAGTAACAGTTGAAACCCACCTGTGCTCTGTATCCATATTGTACTTGTGTTTTGTTTGGTTAATGTCGTTAAAGTGTAAGTTTTTCCTACAATTTGAACTTCTCATTAGGACTGTTTTCACACCTACAGCAGTCTGAAGTGTGTGCATGGGCATTCAGACCCCCAAGCAATAATCAAAAAGCAGTAAAGTGTTCGGTAATTTAGTTAATTAAAAGCTGGGGGGTATCGGGCAAGACGTACGGTGTTAGATCTCCTTTTTTGGGGCGGCATAATTATTAGCTGTACTTTGTCAAAATGGCTGAAAGGGATTTCTCTCTACATATTCATCAGACATTGTTAAATAGTGTTTGTATAATCATGGAGTATTCAGCCTCTACTGGTGTTAAGTGCTAATGAAAAGCTTTTTCTTTGGGCTGTGCGGTTAAACATTATATTGTGTGTAAGCTCATAACCAGATATGAAAGATGCTTTTTTTATATAACAACTATCTTGCAAAATACAGAGACCAATTAGCACTAATTTACTGAAGCTAAGTGAAAGCCCAAATCAGATAAGAACACTGGAAGAACCATTTTGATGGGCATCTTTTGCACAGTCAAACATATGGCATGCATTTCATTTCTTTTTTGATAGTCTTTATAAACACAGACCATTGCTACACTTCATTTCAACTGCACTTTGCTGGAGATAAATGCGGCGCAGAAAGATAAGAGGGAGTCATTTGATTCTCAATGGAAAATAAGGTGCTCACAAATCTTGTCTCATGCACAAGTAAGAATAAGTTGTGTGCAAAATTGGAGACATTTAAGGAAACACACTTCTTCAAATGAATCTGTGATTTGCTTAGGTTTTTTTTAAAGAACTGAATGATGGCCGTTATTATATCGGCGAAACGACGATATTATGGAATCACGTCGGTCCGCGTCCGCAGATCCTAGCTGTGAACGCGTTGACTCAAAAATGAATTGCCGGATCAGTTTCAACATTTGCACACAGGTACATACCTTAAAGACAGCGAATTGTATCGGTTTGGGTACTTCTTCGATGAATATTAATTAATTAATTAATAATGAGCCAAAACTGTGAGTCTTTGCTTGATCTTTTTCAACTGTTGCACACAGGTACATATCATGAAGATGCAGAACTGCACTTTTATTGGGCCAATAATCCTGCTGAACATAAACAAAATTGTGTGAATGTTGTCACATTTATCCGGGCAATTGTATACTTAATGTACATAGGCACATTACAGAGGTCAAATAAAGAATGCCTCTATAGTGCCCCCAATGGGACCCTGGACACACTTACTTTGGCAGAGAGCAATGAAACTTGGTACAGTGATTCTCCACAGTGTACCCAACATAAAATACTATTATGACCCCACCCTACAACAAACAGCAAGTCGGCCATTTTGACTTGAATTTGGGAGGTCAGGTATATTTGACAGCCTCTAACGTGCACATACTTTGCCCGATTAGGTTCAAACCTGAAATACCTAATTACCCCCCGGCCCTGAACACATCTGAC
>JAVQKC010192040.1:0-13580 GCA_036025475.1 Philypnodon macrostomus | reverse complement strand
CTTGAGTAAACTCTTGTAAATCTAGAAAGAGTAAGAGTACTTTTACCACCTCTGTGTGTCATGTAAGAACAGCTTTATGTGAAAAATGTGATGATGTGAAATTCTGTTCCTTGAGCTTTAATTTGTGAAAATATTATTTATGTTTTTAGTTTATCTTTTGAAAATATAAAAATCGGTTTATTTTCTTTTATTTTCAAAATTAAAATAATAATCTGACATTACACTCAAAACAGTTACTCAGGACTGGAATAGTTTTCACCAGTACTTTAGTAACATTATTTTAAAGTAACGGTACTCTTACCTGAGTAACATTATTTTGAAGTAACGGTACTCTTGAGTAACATTATTGGCTCTCTACTCACCTCTGGTACTTCCTACACCAATTAATGTTGTTTTTGTACATAATGTCCCTATGTCACCATAGATGATAGAATTATGACTTTTTCTTACTAGTACATGCTTTCAAAGACCATTTCATTGTTTCTATTTATTCCCTAAACGTAATTCATTTTTAGACTCCCAAAATAACCTTGTTTGAACACTGTAGTAGAGACCTTCAAAAACAAAATGAATTCTTGAAGAAAAAAAGAGCGTAGGGGATCCTCAGATTGTTCTTTGTCTACCGAACAAAACTGCAAATTGTCTTTTTTGTGCAGTACAAGGATTGCTGTACTAGTAGTGAGGTCTTAGAGTCTGATTGAAAGCCTAAAGGACCTTGAGTTTTAGGGTGAAACACACTGACGGTGGTGAACAATGAGAGCTGTCATGTGTCCACACCTCCACAATCTTGAACAAAAGCAGTTCAATAGAATATATTGCAGGTCAGTGTCACCCCAGGATTCTCTGTACAGTAGGGCAAAGCTCTTTTGGTCTTATTTTTCATTTAGAAATCTAAGGACCACTCTCTAGACACAAGCAACAATATTTTAGACTAATCTGAACAAAATAAATGTACAATCTGAATTATCCAGGAATAAAACAGGTCTAAATCTGTCTGAATATGAAAAGAACAAATGTCCACATTGACCAAACTGTTCTGGTCTTTGCATTACACTACATGTATTTTGCATTAAAGTCATAGTTATTATGGTTATTAGTTTCTTCCCTGCTCTTTACAGCAACATCAAATCAGTTTATGGGCAACCACACTGACTGAGGTGTGGACTTGAAAATCATGTCTTAGACTCGAGTCAGATCCGAGTCACAACTTGTGACTTGATAAAAATGGATGAAGACTTGTGACTCGACTTGAATGGCAATGACTTGGGACTTGGACTTGAGCCCTGTGACTTGAAAACACTCAGACTAAAATAATAAACCTATGCTTTTCAGAAGGTGTTTCTTGCTGACCTTTTGAATAAGAGCCGGTCTGTGCTTTTACTCTAGAAAACATTTTCATTTTTGCATTTTTCACTTCACAAAGCAGTTTGAAGACTTGAAACTGAAAGTATAAGACTTGCAACTTGACTCGGATTTGGAAGCCATTGACTTGAGGTCAAAGACTTGAGACTTACTTGCGACTTGCCAAACAATGACTTGGTCCCACCTCTCTATAATATTATGGCCTCCATTATGAGAGATGAACCTTCCACTACATTCAGACTGTTCAACTGAGAATAATGCTGGTTTAATGAACTGAAAGTTATTATGTGGTGATTAGCCCTGACCTAGTTATGGTGTAAGTAAGAGACAGTTATCAGTGGCACAACACCTCAGGCGCACACTTACAATTCATGTTCTCTCAGTTAATAGAACTAAGTAGAACTATTAATACTTTTTATTTGGGGGTTCTAGGTGTAAGCATGATAACAGCGAGAAGAGAATTGAGACAAACAAAGAAGCTGGTCACCGTCAGTAATATGCCTTAGAGAGATGCAGTGTAGTCTATATAGTCGTTGTGGTTGATGTCTGCTGACCCATAGTGGTGGCAGTAACAGCAACTCATGACCTTTATGTAGACCCTGAACAAATCATAAATACCTACCTTCTTAAACAGCATCTGCCTGTAGCTGAGTCATATTTTAATGCACCTCTACATGTTGCATCAGCGAGTCTGTTGTCAGTAGGAGAGTGTGAAGTTAAGGCGACAGATGTGCCCGCCCCCTCATTTCTGCATAATAATGAATATTCATATCCACCGAGACCGCTTTGGATAATTACCCCTGCAAATCTGGATTATGTTTACACCCCTCTGTCTGTCTGTCTGTCTGTCTGTCTGTCTGTCTGTCTGTCTGTCTGTGTGGCAATGTATTCACCAAGCTTGTTTAAAGCTGCAGTCCAGAAATGTCCTAAGATAAGAAATTGTAAACAAAAATAACAAGCTAACAGCAACATCAAAATCAGAGTTTGAGGGTTAGCATTTTGACCAGTTTGAGTTTTTGATTGGCGAGGTAGCCCACACAAGCTCTCATTGGATGTTGCTGTAGAGGCCAGGGGAAGGACTAAAATAAAATAATTATGACAAATTACCATCATTACGTAGATCAAGGTAAGACAGTACATTGTTTAAAAGCTATTTCTTATTTTAGAAAACCTCGGGACAGCTTTAAGTGAGTTATCTGCCACAGGAATCCTATCTGTTTACATAGTCAGATTATGATGTATTATTTACAGACTGTCCTCTGGTCACACTGGCAAATGGCTTTTTAATTAGCTCTAAACAGAAGGTGATTCATTTGACCGCTCAGACTGTCACAACAAAATAAATGTCGTTTTCCTAAATAATATCAATCAAACAGCAACTCCCTCTGTGAGCTGTGTGTGTTATAAAGGTAACTGTAGGGACTGGCTCATAATTAAAAATGGTTGTTGCTGTGGCTTAGATGGAGTGGAGCAGGAGGGTTGGCAGTTCAGTTTTTTGTACAACCATTGTGTCCTTGGGCAAGACAGACTGTACCAACTTGCAAGTGTATATACACTAGTCACAGAAAAATAGGAATATTTGACTTTCTGGTGAAATAGGGGCCGATAATGCATTATATCCTATAGATTTCTATCACCTGGCTCTACTTACTGTCATAAAATGCTGTAATGTCTCTCTGACATGAACATTTTCCATTTTCCACAAATTCCACCCAGAAGTAAAATATCCCTAACGTTTTGTGATATGTGTGAATATGTCAATAATTTGAGTGTCACACCTCCATCAATGGCCTGTCCCTGTTTAAGGTATATTAGGAAGTGTGTTTTGTTACAGTGTGCTAGTGTGTTACCTGTAGAGGCGTGGGTTGCTGGTCCACCGGGGCGATCAGAACCACCAGCTCATGGTCGATGCTTAGGTACCCGAACACATCACACTGAGGCACAGACACATGCAGACGTAGCACCCTCAACACATCATGGACTGTCACCGGCTGGTTTCTGTTCAACTGACAACACAACATTCAAGAGTTATATTCTGGATAACGTAAAGTAGGGCTGTACAATATGAGAAAAAAACATTCAATATTTAATAACCACATTGAAGATTGCAATGTGGATATTTTTGCAATATTTTCAAGTTAATTAAGCAGAAATAGTTTACTTTTGATTTACTAGTTAAAAGTGTAGTCTGTAAGTTTTCTGAAAATAAGGATTTTTTTGTCCCTGTTTTATGATGTGGTCTGTAGTGCGTAGAGGCCAGGGGAGCGACTGAAGTAAAACTCGACTACTATCGGTCAAAGTGGTTTCCCACAAAGTCTGATCTGATGTTGTTATAGAGGCCAGGGGAGGGACTAAAATAAAACAATTTTCAATACGGATGTTGCATTGGCTAATATTGCAACGAGCCCTAATACACAGAAAATAATACAACCAATGTAAAAAAAATTGCAGTGATTATAGCCTGTTTGTACTACCGTTGTGTCCTCAGGCAATACACTTTACCCATGAATGTGTGATTTACATGTTTGTTTGTGGCTACTGGTGTGATATGTCTGCCAGATTTCTGTCACTCTGCCCCAAAGCAGGGGGACAGTAGATTATCACCAGCTTGTGAATGTGGCTGGATTGAATAATGGATTCTTCTGTAAAGTATTTTGAGGAAGTGATACCCTTTATTAAGATCATAACCATACACCATATTTTTGTTTGACTGAGGACAAAAAGCAATGTCTTGTTAGTGCACATAAAGTTTTTCTTGACCAGGTCAGAGGAAGTTGGAGAGAGCTGATTCATCCAGAAAAAAACAACATCTGCAGCTAGGGTCAGCACAAAGCTAACCACACATCACAGAACACCTCTTCTTTTACTTCCAGTCCTGCCTTTATTGAAGTTTGAGACGTTCACTCTTAAATTGTCAGAGTGAGCTGGTTTGCTGTTAGATTAGGGGGCTTAAGATGAGCCTGCCTCTTGAGTGCTTATACTGGTATTAAGTGTACTAACGGCCTCGAAAAGTGAGCAATGAGATACGTAGAGTAAAGAACTGAGTCGTTTCTTAATGGATTTTAAAGACACTGAGCATATACAACACATACATCTGATCAGCCCTGATTATGTGACTTTTAACAGTATATTGCTACTAAATGGTTACAAGAGAATCCCTGTATGTAAAGCACAGAAAGAAAGTAGCTGAAGGCTAACAGCGCCCTCTGGAGATGAAAATTCGTAATTGCCCCCACTGGTGTTGTAGTGAGATTAGATACAGTTCTCCAAAATTCTGACTTAACAATATGCATTTAAGGTTTCATGACTCCTCAAGGTTTTTCATGTCCCCTGTCTATATTCTGTCATATATGTTACCTTGGAGAAGGTGTTGATGTGCTCCTTGTTCCAGAGGATTTGCAGCATGCTGGCACAGATGGGACAGCAGGCCCCTGTAGACAGACATCACAGTTCACAAAGGGCTGTACATCAGATTTCAATTTCAATTATGGCTCCTCACAATTACAAGAAAAATTCAATTAGGCCTAGACAAATTGTGTTATACAGCTGATGACAGCAAATAAAATATCAAATTTTGAGTTAACGGCTTGAGCTAATGTTAAAAAGCTATATTGAATTTAAGCAAAAACATTCTTCAGTTAAAAATGATAGATTCATATGATATAAAAAAATAAAAATGAAATTGTGAAAATAATTGTGATTCCCCCGCCCTCCCCATAACCAAGCAGCTCAAATTTCACACGCATAAGTCATCGTAAGTCGCACCGATGTATCTTTATATCTCACCTGGAGGAGTGACTGTCTGACAGCCCGGGGCCGACACAGGTGGACAGCGAATGAGAGCACACGCAGAGTCAGGGGCCACGTCCAAGAGGGGCCCCACGGCGTGACAAGAGCCCCGATAGTCCACAGCCACGCGGTCCGAGAAAGCATCACACAGGGTTCTGTACGTCTCACCGTTATGTCCACAGACCGGCTCAGGGCCTCTGCAGGACTCCTGAAAAGGAGTTACATGGCTGTGTAATAAAGGATACATATGGTGGTTCCCTCAAATAAATCACCCTGGTCTGTGATGTAAAGTAGGTAATGTCATAATTTTTAGCAACATCAAATCAGAGTTCCTATGGGCTACCAAATCACTCAAAAAGTAAAGGGTTTTAACCTCCAGACTACAGCTTCAATGTGGTCTGTTTGAATGCGCTGTTATTTAACACATCCACAGTGTTTTTCCTCACACTAGAGTCTGTATGTTGTACCTGACAGTGCCCCATGTAGGCGAGGGTCTTCCCGGCCTGCTGCAGGTGACACAGGCTGGAGTGGACCAGGCCATCTGAGTCACAGGCAGGTTCAATGCTGTTCCTATCACAGGAAGAGGGGCGGCCCACACACTCGTACTGAGGGCAGTCTGCTGAATCACTGAGGCACACGCGGAACCTGGCCACACATCTGCACACAGCCATATTTGAAACAGGTATAAGAGACATGAGAAGAGTGGGTGGACTATAACTTTACTTCACATGGTCTTCAGCGTCACCATAGCAACCACAGTGTCGTGGGTTGACATGAAAAAGTGTATCCCTCTCATGAACCCTTTTCAGTTATGTTTGTATAGTCTGATTCTACTATATAATGATGACATCTAATAAGGTACACAGATAGAACAGCTTGTTCTGTCTGCTACACTCATTCTGACCTTGTATATTCCAGGTAATAGCAATTGGTTTAGCACTAAATGGAATCAGACCCAGAGCTATATGAATTAACATGGGACTTGATAACGATGTCTTCCTCTCATAACATTAATCATTCTATCCATTTGGTTTGCTCATCTCAGATTAACTTTACTTAGCTCAGATTTTTGGTACAGTTTTGTTGAAATGTTGGCTCTTTACATTAATAAACACCATTGAATTATAAATTCTGTCATTAAAGTTAATCTATTTTAACACCTCACTCAACTCAATGCACTTTTGTAAACATCAGTGTTTAAGTGAGCTGCTTATTCATTAAATTACTGTTAATTACATATTTGCTTTATTGCTGCTAAATAGTGTGCAGGTATTATAAAGTGCTAGCCAGCCTTGTGTCACCTCTGGTTTCTCTGGCAGGGCTTGCTGGAGCAGGGATTGGTGAACCGACACTGCCCGAAGATGAACTGGTGATCCTTGAAGCCCATGCAGCGGGCCACACAGGCACTGGGGTACGTTCGGCCGTTAGAGGCACAGACAGGGATGAAGCGGTCTGGACAGCTGCAAGGCAGGCCTGTGGATTGGGGAGAGACTGTCAGAGCTTAGCACTAGTAATCCTTCAACAAATTTACACATTGTCGGGTCTCTTTTAAAAGTACACACAGCAAAAGAGGAATGTCTGTCTAGATTAGTTAAAATGACTATCAGAATAATTATCATTTCATTTCTATTTGGTTAAACCTAGAGGATTTTACTTATTCTTATGTCATTCTGACAATTTTTATATATTTGAAATTATTTTAAGCTTAATTATAAGCCAGATGAATGCATTTGAAACAGGAAAAATGTCTTATTCCACTGGCAGATAATTTAGCTTTAGTAATTAATAAATTAATTTATATAAATAATAATTCTGAACTAGTAAAAACAACTAAAATAAACATTCAGATTCCAAGACATTTTAAGTTATCTAGATATTACTTTTTGCAGTCCAGTTAGTTGTTTGTGAATATTTTCTGTTTCAAAGCCAACATACCGGTGAAGAGCTGTCTGTCCTGGTCAGAGCTGTCTGGGCTCAGGCACTGTCGGGTGGAGCAGATGGTGTCGCCAGCGAAACAGGAGCAGTGGTCACAGTTGATCTGAAAAGACGTTCCATGACCTAAACACACACAACACATGAATGAGACTTAAATCATTATGTGGGGACTGCAAATTAAAAATGCAGTCTGGAGGTTTTCCTAAAATAATAAAAAAATACATGACCAATAGTAGTTGAATTTTACTTTTTTTTCTTTACAGCAACATCAAATCAAGAGTTTTAGTGGGCTACTACTCAACTCAAAAACTTGACTACTATTGGTCAAAGGGCTAACCCACAAACCCTGATATGATATTGCTGTAGATTCAGGGGAGGGACTAAAGTAAAGAGAATAATTATGACAGATTACCTACTTTAACATCTTTTACAACTCAGGTATTTCATTTTAAGCAATTTCATTTTTTTTATTTTAGGGAACCTCCAGACTTACTACAATCCAGCATCCTGATGTACACTAGCTCTATCACATGAAGGCTAGTTCACAACAAAAACATTACACCATCACTTTAACAAAATAGACTAAGATTCCTTTCTTTTTTAAGTTCCAAAGCCGTGTTTCATTTTTCTACAAACTGTTCTGGTTTCCTCAGTTAACTCAATGAGATTTCTATCTGAAATTGTCGTTACACCCACCAATAATATAATCAATACAAGAGCAGAAGTTTTTGAAGACATATTGATTTGAGGTTACACCGACCGCTGCTTTTGTAAATACACTTAAATGTATTTGTAGCAAGCAACAACAGATCTGAATCCTCAGTTCTAAGTTCTAAGTTGTTGGCCCATTCGGTGGCTCTGAAGAAACAACGACACTTAATCCAAAAGCAGACCTCTCCATCGAATAACCCCCGCTCCCCTCCGGCCACTCATCTCAACAAGTATACACGTACAACTTCATTAATAAATGAATTTATGTTCTTAACATTTGCACACCAAGATGTATTTCTGTAGGTTGTGCCTGTGATGGTTCTAATGTAAGACAAATATGGCATCTTTTAAAACTTTATAAGTCTCTGAAAAATAACAATGCTAAAGCCAATTAATGTCTAAATATGGCCAATAAATGATTTAATTAACTGCATCTGCATCTCCAGCAGCAGCAGGAAATGATCTAGATATGTTCTAGTAAATTACAGCTTGCCAACTGTTTTAATCTTGACTAAACAGAACAAAACCCTCCATCTGTTCACAGCTGGAGTCGTTTAATTGATGGTATTTACAGATGGCACATATATTCACTGTATTCATAGACTTACTCTTCCTCTGTCCTCCCACCACACAAGCCTTGCTGGTGTCCACACAGGGCATCTCCACGCAGTTCTCCAGGCGGCCGCTGGCTCCACAGCTGCACACTTCATAACAGCCGACCGGACCACTGCGAGTGGGCACTTGGATCAGAGAGTCCTGCTGCACCAGGAACTCTGAGGCCTCACCCAGCTTACACCCTGAAAGCACAGAAACGATATTGTATAGTGATATGACAATCAGCTAATCTGGTAAGACTACATCTGGTAAGATTACATACAGATACAATTGTGATATTATATTTTTACCATATCCCCCACAACTTCCTTTGAGCACCGCTATCTATGGATTAAATTTGCCTTTACTGAATATAAAAGACCACTCAGATAGTGATAGGTCCAACAGAGTTTCTACCCTGAAAAATCAATATTGACTGAAAAGATACCAGACGATTGATCTTTGAATGTAAATGTTATTACCCTGACATAGAGACCTTACCTGGCACACAGATGTAGGGGAGACAGTTGAAGTCATCCAGGCAGCCCCTCCGGTTCACCTGACAGAGGTGGTTAGTGGGACAAGGGTTGGGGTTGCACGGGTGAATGACCTCCTCAATCAGACTGTTATCAAGAGAACTAGGAGCTGTGGAGAGACACAAATGAGAACAGGCAAACTGAATTATTGTGTATTATTATGTACACTGCAAAAAACGAATATATCTAGATTAGTTAAAATGCTTGTTTTTTATTGGAGCTACATTATTTGACTTGTTTCAAGTTTTTTCTGGCTGGTTTAACTTAGTTGTGTTTTTTATTTTAAGCTAAAATATCTGCCAGTGGAATAAGATTTCTTTCCTCTTTCAAGTCCAATGTTTTTTTTCCACTCGGAAATAATGTTTAAATGAGAAAGACATCTTGAAACCACAAATAATAAATATGCCTAATCAAAACTAGACTCAATTAATATTCTGATTTCACTAATTAACTAGTAATTTCCTTTTTGCAGTGTAGTGTGATTAGGTAATGAGAGGGACTCACTGAGGTATCTGTGTAGGGGGATGCAGCGCTCGGGGTCATCAATAGGGGACAGCAGCTCACAGATCCTCTCCGGAGTCTGTCCTTCGTGGAAGCGCTTCCTGTCTCCGCACTGGGTCAGGATCTCCACACAGTCAGACCTGGACACAGAGAGGGGTATCCATCACTTTAGAATATTTAGGATTCATTAGCACTTTACTTTACAGCACGGTAATAATATGGTAATAGTGTGGTAAAATATAGTGGAAAAGACACACATCCAGGTTAGGTGAACTTGTGTGCTGGGTCCAAAAATGTGCAATGGCCTTCGCACAAGTACTAATAGGTACTAACAGACAGGTAATAAAGTAATGATGGTTCATTTCCAAGTATTTTCTAAGTAGTTACCAACCCTAACTATAGGTTACCCATGTCTAGGTTATTCTATATTGTATTACTTTATTAGTGTTGTTACCATGCTAAATATATATATGAAATTACATGGGTCGTTACATTGAAATTACTATATTATTACATGTTTATTATCAGACTATTACCATGTTATTATAAAAAACAGTTTTTGCTCTTGTATTCTGCTCATGTTGTGAACGTACTTGCAGATGACGTTGCCCCGAGACTTGCTGTGGCAGGGTTTGATCTGCAGGGAACAAGCCACAGCCTTCCACATGTCAGGCAGACACTTCCGGATGTCCAGGACAGGGATATTCATGAAGGGCATCTTTATCGTGCCGTTGGACCAAAGCTTCATGTCGTTCATGGCGCCCAGGTCCGACTGGACATTACAACTGCGGAACAGCTCTGTGGGCCTGGACACAGACAGAGAGGTCAAATAAAAACAAATTTATAGAATGACACACTAAAAAAGATCATCCCTAGGTTGCCTAATAATTACACACACACATAAAAAGATGTTGATGTTCTATGACAGTGGAACTATGTGCTCTGTGGCGCACTGTGGTCTCAGTGACTCAGATAATTGTTGGTTTTGGCTGAAGTCTTGGGTGTGGCTCCAGTCTCATGTGGAGGCCTTGTTTATGTGTGTTTCTGACTTTATTCAATCTTCAGGGGTTTTGTATTTGTATTACATATTGTGAATCTTCTTTTTTCAGCTAATCAGTATTGGGGCCACTTTACCAAAATACTGTGAGCAAAACTGAACAAAACATTTTTAAAACATCCATCCATTATTTTCTATGGCATAGTCCTATTGGGGACCACAGGGGGCTGAAGGCCTTCCTAGCAACTTTGGGCCAGAAGCGAGAGCACTTGGTAGGATAATTGGAATAAGATGATTTCTATTATAAACAGCTTAAAGTTATCCTCAAACACAAGACATAAAATAGTTTTTTGTTGTGTGTACAGGATTTGGGAGACTATAGTTTGCGATACAACCACTGCAGAAGATAACTGCAGGTTCCTGGCACCACATGGTCCTATGTTAGTGTGCCCTGCTGCTCTAGTCTCTACAGCAAACCTTTGAACCCATCAGGAGCCAACAGCCATCTCAGGCCCCACGGTGCACAACATAGACGCACTGTTTATTTGTTTATTTATGGGATCTTCAAATCCTGGGCCTTGAACTCTGAACCTACCCAGGATATATCTCTGCTGCAAAGTTAGACGAAACATTGGGCGATAGATAAGCACAGTCACAAAGACATGCAAAGCCGGTCATGGACAGGTTCACCAAATCCTGTGTTTTTCTGTGGAGCTCTGAGCGCATTCATGAGAAATGTTAAAGGGGCCCTATTATGCTTTTTGGGGAGTATTTAGTAATAATTTAGGACATACATGGCTTATTATCTTACCTTTTGTTGATTACAGTTAGCTAAAACAAAAAAGCAATGTATTCCGGTTTAAAGGATCAGTTTAGTCTCCGGCGCCTCCTAGGCAATGTTAAGAGACTTACAGAGGATGAGGAGGAGCAATGGCTAAAAGGGAGTGAGCTAACTTGTGGAAGAATGTCGGCAAGTGATTATAAAATTAACCGAGAACATGTGCAAACGACTCAGAAAAACACTTCAGGGGTGTTTTTGACGAGGAAACTAAATTATATAACGTTGTAGAAAGCTAAAAAAGTCCACTTTGCGTAATAGGTCCCTTTAATTGTAATCATTGGGTCTTGGATTTATAACGCTCCATAAAAACCTGGCCTTCGATCGCACACAGATACAATGCACAGTGGTAAACCTGTAGTTAATGTATTGGATCTGTTGCTGAAGTGATATTGTGTTTGTGTGGTCACCTGTTGTTGAAGTTGGTGCAGTAGCTGAGGTCCTTGCAGCCGAGTTGACAGGGCTCTCTGACGTCGGACAGACAGCTGATGAGCTCGGTCTCCACAGGGTTGTACTCACAGAGCTGGTCGAAGTCCTGCCACGTCTGACTGTCCCAGTTAGTGCTCATCTCCTCACACATCTCCCTGTGGACCAGACACAACAATCACACATATGCACTCAGGTAAAAGGACTTCATAACACACAAAATGAAGTCGTCACATTACCACAGGTTGGTGTGGTCGCTTAGTCTTATTTAATCCAGAGAGGGACTCTTTCAGTTCTATTTATCAACAGCATATTATGTGTAATAAAAGGCCTGCCTGAAAGTTTGTAATGGTGTTTATTGGTTTGTTGACAGCTGCTATTATAAAATCTATTTCCCTTCTAAATTTCTGAAAGTTATAATTGAACAAGGCAATAATGTGTTTTTCTTTGCTTGTCTGTAACTGCATCCTCACCATAGCTAACTATCCCGCTGTTATTTTCTTTCAAAAGTAAATCAATGAATAACAGATGACATCAAACTTCAGCCCACGCTCTTGTGTATGAGTACAAAGCTGCTTACCTGCAGAGGGAGGTGTTCGCCTTGGAGCAGCAGTGCAGTTTGGCACAGTCCATCTTGGCGGGGTGTGGAGTCTCCTCCTCGGGTGGAGAAGGGGGGTGAGCGCTGCCCAGGAAGCACTGCCACAGAGGGTCCTGGGGCAGTGGCTGTGAGCCACACTCCTCAATCAGGCCATCCATGATCTCGTGTTCAGTGTTCATGGTGCGGAGGATCCTGCGGCAGGCTGTCTGACAGTGGATCTTCTCGGCCCGGTCACAGCAGTACAGGCCTGGAGACATGGTGGAAGTTACGGTTATATATGTTGATGGTATGACTGTATATAATGTGTTGTGTGTCTAATAGTAACACATTTATTAAGATGTATAATAAATGTAACAGTTTTTATGTTGTCTTAGAATACAAACAAACTAAATGTAGTAAGATTTCTCTCATTGACTAAGTTTGTTTACTTTTAGAGTAACCTTTCACATAAACACTTATATTTCACATTGAAACCACCAGAATGTGGGCCCTCTAATAAATCTTGTGAATAGAATACAATTTTATCTCACTCTTTTCAGGTTGCACTATTAAAAGCATTTTCTAATCACTTAAATAGCAATATTTGGGCACCCTCTACTGGCAATAGCTGTATTGCACCGAGAAGCAATATGAAAAGAGTCTATAGTTCCATATGTACTAATAATGTGTTATCATATAAAATATAATAACAACAGTGAAGTTTTATTTGACCTCTAATATTGTCTAAAAAAATTATTAATTATATTGTTAAAAAATATTGCTTAGAGACCCAGCAAGCAGAACCATGAACCATCTGGATTATCAAGTTTAAGTATATACTAACTGTCCAGTGGGCTTCGGATGGGGTAGGACTTGGTGAAGTTGCTGACACAGTTGAGGAGCTGGCTGCTGTGGCTCTGACAGTACTCTTTGACTGCGTTGATCTGGGACACAGTGGGCGTGGAGTCCGTTCTGAAGATGGCCTGGCAGTACTCTCGACACGTGGTGTGACGGCCCGCGTAACTGCAGCACGTCGAACCGACTACACATCAGCAAAATTAAACAATGAGAAATGTAGGAAGGTGAAGATTTGTTTGTCACAGTAGCTGTATTCATCCCAGAATTTTTCTTAAATCTTTTGTAGTTTAGAGGGAAAAATACATTATAACCTATACTGGGACTAAGAGTTAGAATAGTGAAACTAGGCCTGTGCTGTCGTCCCCGACAGCAAGGTGTATATCGGCGAAAACGGCCCCGTACGTCTGCCCATACGTGCTACAACTGTTACCAATGGGACCTTAATCACTTTTTTGA